>CM021102.1:821488547-821539272 GCA_007115665.2 Sequoiadendron giganteum
GATAATGGATACAAACATTGGCATGTGGGATTATGAAGAGTTCAAGGAAGAGATGACAGCACCGAATCCTCCTCTGTTGGCAGTAGGGATGGTACGATCTGGATTAGCTCATGTGGCAGGTTTCCCTCCTACGGTACAGTGTTATGAATTGGTGCTAGAATGTGCCAGAAATTATGATAGGGGTACACAGAGGATTATTGGACCTCAAGGTAGGGTTCTTGTAGGATTCAGTCCAGTCTCCATTGGTGTGACCTTTGACATGCCTGACAGATCCCATGTGATAGGCTTTGACAAGGATGGGGCTATGAAATGTTATGATGAAGACATGGTTAAGTCCCAACAGGTGATTAACTATTGGCTAGAGAAGCCTAAATCTCACTTCTCTAAGTTGCCTAACCAACTGTTCAGGCTTAAGTTCAAGAGAGAATATTATAATGCTATCACCCTTCTCAGCACGTTGGTGGGATTGAAAAGTGCAGGGGTCTTTGAGACCTGGATGTTCCATGTAATTGCTAGAATGGAGTAGGGATTTGATTACCATTGGGTAGGTTCTATCAGTGCTGCAATCCATGAGCAGTTATGCAATGTCTTACAAACCAAGACTTTTACTATGACTTCCTATCTAGTGTATTCGTTAGCAAGACATCATCCATATAAGCGGTTGAGCACTAGAGGTATCTTTGGGCAAGATGCTATCTATGAGGTATATCCATAGTTGCACCTAACTAGTGGAAGTTACAGGAGATCAAATGATGCCTTCACTATGTATATCACCAGATTGCTCCAGGGTGCAAAGCATGTGAGAATCTCCGACAAGGCAAAGGAATTGGTGGGAAGATATGGAGCATGGTTTATCTAGTTCACCACCTTTTTCTTACATTAGAATTGATGGTTTTTAGAAGACTCCCTACAGATTGCCAAGGTATCCTACAGATCACATCATTTTGTTAGAAGTTGTTAGGAAAATTTGTGATTTTGACAATATTGTAAAGGGAGAAATGCATAAGACCGGTTTTGGGAATGATTTCCCACTAAAGGCTGGAGTGGGTGAAGTTTGTGCCTCCATTCAGTATGCCCATGCTATAGAGGAAGAGATGAGTACTTTTGGCCTTTCCTTCCACACCCAGAGAACAAAATTTGATATAACTGGTGAAGCTTAAAAGAAGGCCAACAGGGATTATAGCCATAAGCCTCATATTGAGGATTATTGGGCGAACCTTGCTGATGAGTTTGACGTAAGGGAAAAGAATTTTTCCGAACTACCAGTAGACTTGGTGAGGCTGTATAATGTGAGGGCCATCCCAGATCAAATTAAGGAGGATGGAAATGTGATTCAAGGCCTTGTCTACGAAGCAGTGAAGGGAAAACCAGTTGGATAAATTGACTGGTTGGAAGAAGAGAAGATTGACTTGGATCAAGGCATGGCCCCAGTATTTAGATTCACTAAGATGTGGTTGAAACACAAGATGCTAGAGGTCGAGAGCGAAGGTGTTCCATGCACCTATGACCTGATGGGAGACTTAGAGTCTCATTCTACTTCTTAAGCTTTTGTTGAACTAGACCAAAAGGGCAAGGAGAAGGTGGCCTCTCCTTTTAGAATTCAGGTAAGGGATGTTCAGCTTGAGAAAGCTACAGAGCTGGGAAAGCAGAGAAAGCCTTTTGCTAAGAAGAGGAAGCATGCCTCTAGAAAAGAAGTTGAAAAGAATCAGGAAGAGGAGGAAGAGGTGGAGAGTGTCCATGCATTGATGAAAAAGAGAAGGACTACAAGGACATCACACAAGTTGGAGGAGGCTCCTAAGGTTGACAAGAAGGTTGAGCCACCAATGGTAGAAGTGGAAAGCTCCGGGGAAAAGACACAAGTTTATATGAGGAGATCCAGGACTCCTTCACCAAGGGATACTGTGGCCAAGGAGGATGTTTTGGTAAGTGTCCCTATTGTTGAGCAGGTAAGCTCCTCCATTCCCCAAGATACTGGTAGTGTAAGGGGAGAGCAAAAACAAGATGAAGATCCTAAGGAGCTAGATGGAGAAGAGTTTCAAGAGGGAGACCTCTTCAATACAGAGGCAGAGATAGAAAAGGTGATTCAATCTCCCTTGGTGGCAAATGCGGATTCTCCTACAATGGGACAAATGGATAAGTCTCCCCAAAAGGAAGAAGAGATATCGGTTAGGGCTCCCTCACCAATAAAGGTTGTTGTAGAAGAACAGGTACGGCAGGAAGAGGACCCAATAGTGGATGTTCCCAAAAGTCCAAATGTTGAAGAAGATGTTACTAATGATCAGCAAGAGAAGGAGTAGGGTAAGCAGAGCACTATGCCCACCGAGTTCACTGTTCCTGATTCGCTCGAAAAGGAACTGAAGAGTAAAATGGTAATAATTAAGGATGCTCCTCCTAATTGGGGTGCCCTCATGGTGAATGTAGAGAAGCAGAGGGGTAAAAAGAAAGCAAGGGTTATCTCTCAGATTGAAAGAGATGGATCAGACAATCGGGTGGCCCATATTGCTACCCCTACTCCAAATAAAGAAAGGGATAATATAACTGCTCAGGATTATGATGTGCAAACTGTTGATTTGGGATGTGCTACTGTGGAACAAGATATTGAGGAGTATGAGGGTTCCAGTGCAGTTATTATGGGGAGATTAAAGAGGGCAGTGCAGACTAGACATGAGCTAGAAAAAGAGAATGAAACTTTGAGGAAATACTTGCAGGATTTAATGAAACCCTTGCAATCCATTGGCTCCTCTTCTTCTGCTGTAGGATTCATTCCCTAGGAGAAAATTTCTGAGTTGGAGAGCATGAAAACTACTTCACATGTTGCGGCTACCTGGTTGAAAGGTGTTTAGGATAAAGGAGATGAAGCCATTAAGGGCATATTATCCATTGGGGGAGATGCAATGAGGTTGATTGATCAGTTAAAGACTGCATTGACACAAGAAAATATGGATACTAACCTCTTGTTGTAGAAGGTTACAACTATCATGGGGCTCACTGAGGATAGACTGGTTAAATGTAGGATTCTTCCTTTTCCTAGGGTTTCTGAACCTTGGGAGTGGTTCAAAATTCGGCAAATGAGGCAGAAGGCCTTCAAGAAGATCCATAAGTAGGAAAAGCTAATTGAGGATGCTCTAACTGATGTTCATGGGAGATGCATTTCATTCTTTGAAGTCATGACTAGAAGGAAAAGGTTTGCAAAAAAGCATCTCAGTTTGGAGCAACTTAGAGAATGGTGGAGAGATGTATATTCTCTAGTCAGTGAAGGACCAGTTACTAAACATCAACTGGATGATGCTACAACTTACATTGCTGTCATTGACAGATACTTGACCAACAAGGATGACTGGGATGGTACAGTTGAACAAGCAAAAGAAGACATCAAAATTCTTGAGAGAAGGATTAGGGTTTTTCCTATGCCACCGGTTGCTAAGCTGGAAAGGGTCTTGTTGGCCGTACAAGCTAAAAAAGATAAAACTAAAGACAGAGATGGTGAGTGATTATATAGAGTTACATTGATATTTCTGCTTCCCCATTAATTTACATGTATTGGGCCAACCTTTTGACACTTTGGCGGTTGTGGATGAAATTGGTGCTATGGCACATTTCATATGATCGAATTATTCTTTTGGCCCGACCTATTTTAGGTTATGTTTTACTGTAAAATTAATTTGGGCTAACCTATCTTGTAAATTCTCTATAAAAGTGGGCATGTTGCCTCATTTGAATACTAGACAGAAAATTTAGAGAATGAATATAGAAGGATAGGAAGATCAGGAGAATAGTTGTATCCGAGCAAGTTAAGGTTTATTTTCAAAGCAAATGTTGTAACAGAACAACTTGGATCGTTGCTATCTTGGATGACATAATATAAGAGAGATATTGTGTTTGGTATCTATCTTTTGGAATCTCATCTGGCATGGTTCTAGTTATTCTATCTTTCAAATTGCTTATTATTTATTGTTAGATGTTTTGATAATGCTTAGGGTTTCATGTTTGGAATGTTGTAGCGATCTCTAGTCCATACTTTTTGCAGTTAGCTAATTGTTAGCTACTTTGCAAAGTTAGCCTGGGCTTATATGTGTGCTTAGTTCAATTGTGAAAGTTATTTATTTCAATTGTTGTAAGGTTGACTGAGTGAATGTTCATGATTTGAAAATATTTCAATACCTTAGAAGATTGCACTATTTATGTGGAGTTGCAAATTCCTCTAGGTTAAGCAGAAGATAGTTTATGAGACATTGTTCCATTTTAAGCATCTTGTCCTTTGGCACTTTCAAGCTAAGTATTACAAGTAGTTTTAAGATTATCTCTAGAAACCATTATCTTTTGCTATTTCTTTATTATCTGATTTGTATCAAGTGTGAGAGTATCAATCAATTGCTTATATCTGATAAGTTTGAAATCCAGCTCTGCTCGTAGTAAGGTCCCTTTGTGATTACTAGCATTTTCACATTATCTCTGAGTTGTTTTATTGCATTGTCAAGACCTGACATTAGAGACCTTGGGATTATCTCTTTTCCATAGAGATTTACCTTTCAAGAGAGATAGGATATTATATTCTATCTAAGTTGTTGTTGTGCGGAAAACACCATCAACACATGGTTATTTGCTACTTCAAACTCATCAAAAGAGATTTTTGAACTTACATCAGTGTCCATATCTTCATACTCATCATACAGTGCATCATCACAATCAATTTGTTGTTTGTCTTCATCCATATCATCATCATCATCATCATCAATTAGCTCATCATTGGAAAGAGAATCAGATTGACTTGCATCATACCTTGCATCTTGAAGGTCATCACCACTATCAAAGTCAATAGGGGTCGCACACAACAACTGAGAGTTGTCCTCATGTGCACATTTTTGATATCCTGTGGTCAACAAATCTGAAATTTGTTCAGAAGTCAATAGATCATTGCTTTGGTCTATTGTTTCAACCACTTCCTCTTCTTTACCTTCACTTGAATTGGATGCAATATCAAATTGCAAATCAGGGAATATCAAAGTATCATCATCTTCAAACTCTGAGAATTCAATGGGCTGATCATAAACTAGATCTCCCCAATCATAGGAGGCAGAATTGCTGACAACATTATCACAAGAAAAGTCATAACCAGTCATAGTGAATCAACTTTCCACTTCTCCCTTCTTAATTTCTTCTAGGCTATCATAACAGCAATCCACATCACTTTGCATTTGAACATCAGATTGGGTATCATCGTTGAACTTGTCACTTGCATCCTCTTGAGGATAATCATAAATATCTTCACTGTCAAGCTGAAAACCATAAATGGTCTCCTGATTGCAGTTGCTTGTGGTTGTCTTTCAAAATTAAATTCATCACACACTTTCTCACTTGCAGCTGACACACTGATGTTCTTAAGAGAATTTCCTAAATCAAAAAACCCTCTTGTCTCACTATGCAGATTTGTGTCAAAGCTACATTCATCACTTGTAGGCTTGACATAATCACTTGTATCATCATATTGTTGATCACATATCTCTTCTTCAAAGAGTAAATCCAACTCATATTCTTCTTCAGGTTCCTGGCTTGGACGACTCAACTGCTGATTTGCAGTTGGGTACATTTCTTCTATAAGTTGTTCATTAACAACTTCCTCATCATCTGATGATGCATTCTTCTCATCTTCTACCTTCTCAAGTATGCATTTGTTTGAAAACATCTGATCATTTTTATTCACACAACTACTGATTCCATCAGCATGTTTTCCCATAACTGAAGACAACAATCTCTACACATATTCATTCCTTTGTTTCTCCAAACCATCCAAAACTGTGTAGGCCATCTACATGCTTATTATTTTAAATTTTTTTAACAATGCACTAGAGCCTTCTTCATAACCTTCAAAATACATATGGATACAATCAAAAGTGCTAGGTCTGAAATTTTTCGGGATTAGTGAAAGAGCAACAAAAAATCTATGACTAAAATCAACACTTGACTCTTCATTTTGTTTCTTGATTTGCTTTAACCTCACGAAAAGGTCTGAGGGATCTCTTGAAAATTCTTCTCTATAAGCAACCACTAATTTATCCCAGCAAGGAAATGACTTTTCAGGAAAACTTAGATACCAATCCCGAGCTCATGCTTCAAGAGATCTAACAAAAAATCTCATCCGCATATCCTAATCTCTGAATGAATGTTTCTCCATGAAGCTGGAAAAACTTTGAACATGTGCATCTCCTTCACATACGGTATACCCATCAAATGTAGGCATCTCCTTATAAATTTGTGCTGACATACTTTCAGTTTCATAATCAACCCATGACAAATCTAACTGAGCATACAATGGATCAAAGGAATTGACAACAGGTGCAATGACTTCACAAATAGACACAGTTTGATGGTCTCTTGACTGGGCTTGTTGAAACATTTGGTGTCTTTCATCCATTTCTTTAAGTCCTCTTTCAAATACATCATTCCATTATGGCCTGAACCTAGGCTTATTAACTCTTAGGTTCTTACACTTTGGGGTATTAGATGCTTGAAGATCATTATACTTTTGACACTTCTTGACAAGTTGAATCAAAGTATTCACTGGTATAGCTAATTTACGTTGGTGATCCATGGATATTACAAATTAAGGCTCACTAATTGTGCATAATTACAAGCCTGACCACATGATGCACAACAGGATAACTACTGACATAATGACAACCTGGGCTTGAAAATTACGACAATACAAATGGATGAAAACCCCTAAGATACACAAATGCATTCTAACCATCCCAACTAGTAGATATTTGAGCACTAAACATAATTCTTTCAATGGAACTGCAATTACATTCAACAGATCCAATAAATGGAAGTGTGCAAACTTAATTTACTGTTCTTTCCCTTTGTCAGTGCTAACTCACTCAATAGGGAAACAAAGTTTCTTCTAAGAAGTTCAAATATGGTCTTCATACACAAGTTCTTGAAAACCAAAAGTGAAGAATACCTGGAAACTTTTAAACTGCTGCAAATTGTCTTCCTGACTGGTAATATTTGTAGATCTGGAACTTTCTTCAAATTTTCAACAGGTTCTATCAATCAGAGTCACCACCTCTTTTCACAGAGGACTGAACTTCAAGCAGTATGAAGTTACTTTACAGTTAAACTTCTTTTTGAGCTCCTTTCCACCAGCAGAGCACCACAAATTACAAAATTGTTCAGGTTCACTACAACAAATTCTTCTCCAGAATTGAAATCCTTCAAACTTTGAACTAAATCAGAATGGTAAATCATTTGACTCTATGCAATGACTCTTAAGGCTAGATTCTGCAATTAGAATTTTCTCAAATTGTCCCCAGTAGAGTCTCCATTCTGTTGGTGTTAGAAATAACAACCCAGCTAGACTTTGAAATTCTCTAAGAGGTAGCCAATGTCTATATTAAAAAGCAACAAAGGTTAGTGGCCAGCTGACAAGATTCAGTCAAAGACTAACATCTCCTACACTTCTGGCTCTGAACGACCAAGGTCAATAAACCTAAACAATGTTTAAAACTTAATTCAACCATACACACTGACATTTCTTTTTATAGCATATAATTCCCAATGAAAACACAATAAGGGAAGCATTAACAACATCAAACTTGGATAAATTCTCAGTAACTCAACCCTCTCTCACCCATTGGAAAGCAGGACATACAACAGTCCAAACAATAAGAACAAGAATGATTTTGCATTTAAAAAAATTTCTAAGATGCATAAACTGAAAAATAGATCAGTGCCATTTATGGGCCATGGAGTCAAACATATAAAATGAATTCTCCAACAAACAGTCTTCAACCAGTGGATTTAACTTGCTAATGCTTTGCATTAACTGTTAGTGCCTTGCACAAACAATCCTTCTCTTGATATCAATCAGATTCTTCTTATCAAATCCCATCTGCACACCTAAAATCACAATCACCTGCTCAAAGCATTTTAACCATTTCCTTGAAACAGAACAATGAATAGACAAAACAATCTCATG
This sequence comes from Sequoiadendron giganteum, assembly GCA_007115665.2. NCBI lineage: Eukaryota > Viridiplantae > Streptophyta > Pinopsida > Cupressales > Cupressaceae > Sequoiadendron > Sequoiadendron giganteum. The sequence continues at coordinate 821,496,526 of CM021102.1, forward strand.
AGACTTGAGATAATAAACTCAAAGACACTTTGCATTATTGAATTTATATAACTGAAAGTCTACAAACATGGAGACAATCTGATCACATTCATGAATGTGGAAACACCTTCATGATATTAATTGCATAAACTGGTTGTATTTACTTTTGAATTCATAAAATTATAGCTTACAAACTCAAACAATGACTCAGAAAATACAAATCTCTATCTACCCGGTCCAATACAAAAACTCAGAACCTATTACAATGAGAGAATAATAGAAGATATAGAAGAAGAGAGGCAACCAGGAGCAGCCCTAAAACTAATCTGTTGCAGACACATGGCAGCTTCATTCCCGTTGATCAACTGAAAATAATATCTTCTCCTCCTCTTCAGCAACAAACTTATTCCCTCAAAAACAAAATCATCTCATCATTGCCCAGCAACACAATATCAGCCCATGTGGAGAATCTCACTCATTACTTGTAGCTGAAAGAAAAATCTACTCCCGTGAAAAAATCATTTTCCTTTGTTTTTGTTTTCTCCTTTGCTGCATTTTACTCTTACATTTACTCACTGCAGCTTCACTTATTATATTTCACTTGAAAAGGTATGGTATTACACTTCCCAACAAACAAAAATTAAAATGAATATTTTATTCACCTTTCAGGTTATTACCTGTGTTTGCACTTCACCTTTAAAATATTTTCTCGTGCCAACATTTTCCATATGGAGAAATTTTACTTTCAAAAGTGAAAACTATTTAACTTATCGGGCTATCCATCTTTCATTTTTCCTTAAAAAATGGGCTTTCAATATAATCCCAATATAAAATATTTTACCCATTTGTACATTAAGCTCCTTTGGTAAAATAACTTTTACAAATTATTCCCCTAGCCTTTTACCCCTTTTAAAATTAAAAAATTATTCACCCGAGGAAAAATGGGCCCCACCCCCATACACTTCACCAAGTCTCGCTCACCTCGCACTACTTTTCCCTTTGTCAGCATAATTCTCGCAAGGTCCGCGAACAAGGGTTGAAAATGCCCTAATTTCTTTTTTTGTCTGGTTGAGCTCTCTTGGGCTGCATTTGGCTTCTCTTGGCTACTTCATTGAACTCCCTACATCTCTAGTCATACTTGTTGGTTGCACACCTTTTCCTTGGTCTCCAGCGCATCCCCTTTCACATTCATGGTGCGCCTCTTAAATGGCATGGGCCATTCACTTCCTACTCTGCTCTATTTGGTGTGAGCCTTCTTGGCCAACGCACCTCCTTACTTCCAGTCGCGCCTACCTTACCTCCCTCCAGGTGCGAGCTTTACATTTGGTGGCCAACTCATCACTCTATTCCTTTCTTTAGCATGGGCCTCTCATTTAGCAGGCCGAGCAAACATGCTGGTCGTGGGCTCCCTCCAACTTCCATATGCTTTGATAGACATACGCACCATGGGTTTTTATTTACAAATAGTTCACATGTTTTCCCCCTAGGTCGTGCCCCTCACAATACCGCCTTCCAGCATTGGTCAGCTCCACCTCTTGCAATTCTATCCTCTGTGTGTTGATCGGTGCATGCACACCATTGCAAGTTGTGCCATACTATTTGTACTGCCCTTTGTTTCATGCCCCACACTTGGTCTTCCATCATTATGTGTGGGTCTCACCTATCATGGTTGGCTAGCTCCCTCAGATCTCCCCCCAACCAGGCGTGGGCCAATCTTTCCATCAAGCTCCTCCCTACTTGATGCGCAAGCCCCTCATTTATTGGTCACGCCCTTCCATGAATTGTTGGCTTCTCTCTACATGTTGGTCGCTCCCTCATCTCACACCTACTACAAAGCTGCACCCTCCTCTATTGTTGCTCAAACCCTCCAGAACGCATGCCCTTGAGGAATAGCAGTGTGGCTGCCAGTTACATTAGTTCAAATTTTTATATTTGAACTGTTCTCAACAATCCACTTTATGTGGCCATCAACCATGACATTCCTGAGACCACATTAATATAAAATTCTTGACTTCAAGATGTATGCCCCCTTTTCATAGCTGACAAATTTCCTCCATCATTTACAATTCAATGGATCCTCCTATCCTTCGTATTGGCAGTCTCAATTTTGAAGTTTGTTCAATGAATCCATTTTTTATATAAACTATACCCCCTTCAATGTTTTGATGGTTGTCCATGCTAATTCACATCCATGCCCAATCATTTATTGTAGTTTATTTAACAGTATGTTGATATGCTCTCTTTTAATGAGTATCAAACTGGGCTCAAATCCTTTACACAAAACACCTCAGACAGATACAAATGGAAATGCAAATCCAACACCAACAGAACAAGATCTCTTCATTGACTTGCACAATACATGTATACAATTGTCCTCTATAAAGTATCACCTTTCTAAAATGGAGGGCACATCACCATTTAACAAAATAAGTTTGGCACCCTCAAGTCCATTATTATGCTTAATAAACTCATCACTATATTCCACCCAGAATGTCTCGAAGACAAGCCTTGAACAGTTCACAATACAACCTACTATTGAAGAAAAGTGATCACCCTTACTATTTGAAAACACATTCAGCACTGTCCCTCACTTTGTCAATATGAACACTTTGAAACATGTCCATTCACAACCAGAATGTTGTTTAGCAAGAGCATGTCGAGTCCCCATGTGGACCCGGCTAAAAAAAAAATCGTTTTCAAACATGTTTTACCCTCAAACAGATTGATACTACCTTTTGAATACTTTTGATATTGAAAAATGAACTGGGTCTGCATCAAAATCCGTTTTCTGACACTTTTGCAAAATGGTCAAAACAGGTCAAGTTGCCTCGGGAATCAATTTGGGAAACTAGTCAAACGACCTCATGAAACCATAAAAACTTGCAAGCATATAGTCATTACCATCAACTATCATCACATCCACAAAGAGGCCCTACCTCTGCGCATTACCAAAATGCTATGCAGCAATAGGACCCCTCTCTTGTTTCCTACTATCAACAACAAGTGGCTCCCACTCAACACAATCAATCATCCAACTATCAATCCACTTACAATCAGCCAACGCTTTCATATCTGACTCAACCCATTTATGATCCAACAATGGTAGGGCCATCCTCATCATATCCACAATATTATCCATACAACCAATCCACTTTGATTCCCATGACTCCCGTCAATAAGGACTTGGAAGAAGTAAAAGCAGCATTAAAGGACCTACAAGCTGGAGCGGCTAAACAATCATTCAAGTTTGAGGAGATATGTCCTTATCCTTTTGATCCCTCCATCTCCTTGATTCCTTTTCCCAAACATTTTGAGATACCAAAATTCGACAAATACAAAGGAACCAAGGATCCTAGAGCTCACCTTCAAGAATTTTATGCTCATTGCCAAGAGGTCATGCATAATGATAATTATCTTATTCGACTTTTCCCTAAAAGTCTACAAGGGGTTTCCCTCAACTGGTTTATGGGTCTTGAAAAGGGATCTATCAAAACCTTCGCACAATTATTCGAACAGTTTGTCTCTCACTTCTCTTTTAATCTAGAGAAAGATATTGACACACTTGATCTCCTCAAAGAAAAAAAATGTGATGAAGAGACCTTTACAAGCTACTTGCAAAGATGGCGTGCCTTGGCTAGCAAGATGAAATCCCCACCAACAGAAAAAGACATGGTCACGCTATTTATCAAAAACTCCCACCCAGATATGGCTCATAATTTCCAACTCCATTGTATCACCACCTTTGTGGGACTTGTGGAGAAAGGCCCCATCCTAGAACGAGCCCTTGTTGCAAAAGGACAAGTCAAACATTTCAATTTTGATATAGAGAAATCCTTTGGGGATAAACCTCGTTATTGGAATAGAAATAAAAATGTTGTCAATGATGGTGTCACAAACACTAAACATGTTCAAGTGGAAACCACCATGCAAAGATACCCTCTTCAATAGCAACCATTCATCCAGAACACCATATCCGTCCCCCAAGGGGCACCACGACAACAAGCCAACCAAAATAACCAAGGGGGAAACAAGCGATAGTTCACTCAGTTGGGCGAACCCCTTAGTGTGGTAATTAACAAGTTGCTTCAAGCTAATTATCCCATCACATATCCTATTAGCAAACCTCTTGATACGTCTAAACCCAAGCTTTCTTGGTTTAAAGACAACGAATATTGTGAATTTCACAAGATTAAGGGGCATACCCTAGATAAATGTCAAGGCCTAAAAACCTACATTCAAGGTCTCATCGATCAAGGTGAAATCCATGTAGATGCTAATGTAACATCTCCGTCCTATGCTCAACTAAAAATATATCAAAATGCCTTTCCTAACCATAATCAGGGTCCTAGTACGTCCAACTCAAATCCTGTGCCTAGCAATAATAACAACCAAGGTAATAGTACCAATAATATCAACTACAAAAATATGCCATACAATTATCAAGGTGTGGTTTCATATGTAGAACAAGTGGAGCCACGTGTATCCATGATACATGTAAAAGGAAAAGATCCACAATGTGTTGTTACCACTCGGCGAACCCGCATCACAATCCCAGCAACACCTCCATCTACCCAACGACCATCTGCCAATTCCCAATATAACATCCTAGACCATCTAGGTAAGACTACAGCCCAAATATCCATTTTGGATCTACTTAAATCATCTCTTATGCATCAATATATCTTAACTAAGGCTTTGGAAAGCACGCAAGTGCCCGATAATATTGACCCTACCCAATTTCAAGTATTGTTAGGCAATCTCTCATCAACCTCTCAGTTAGCCTTTAGCCAAAAATACATGCCACATCTTGATTCAAGCCACAACTGCCCCCTCCATCTTGAGGTTGGTGTCAATTGTCAAAAATTAAAAAGGGTACTAGTAGATAATGGTTCGGCCCTAAATCTTTGCATGCTAAAATTCATACAACAAGTTGGATACACCCAGGCTAACTTGAGAAATCAAGTGATCACCATCAAGGCCTATGATAATGCAGAGTGAGATTCTGAAGGAATGATTTCCCTCCCTATTCAAGTAGGCCCTATTGTGCAATACACTATGTGTCATGTTTTGGACCTTGAACTTACATAAAACATCCTTCTTGGCTGTCCATGGCTTCATTCTATGCAAGCCGTCCTGTCCTCCTATCACCAATGCCTAAAGTTCCCATTTCAAGGAATGGAAGTCACCATACAAGCCGACCCTCAGCCTTTTGAATATTGTCATTACTTTGAAGCTTCTTTTCCACTTTTGCATTACTGTCCAGAAGTCGAAATGGGGGCATCCCCAACATTTGATCTTGACCCATTCACCAACACACTAAACGCTTCATCCCCACCATCATCCACACCTCCTTCCGCCATCACCAAGGTCCAAATCATAGACAAAGGATGTGGTGCATACAAAATGCATACCACACTCAATGTGGCAACCATGCCACCTTCGCCTCGCACATATGGACAACAAATTCTTCCGCTACCAAAAATAGAGGAAAAGACACTTATACTCACCTCCAGGAACATAGGGTCAACAACATTCAATGATTTGGGATCCCTCCAAGATCAAATGCACAAAGATATCAGTAAATGGATTTATCAAGAGGAACTTGCACCACCACGTCCACTTATTGAATACTTTTAAGAAGTTTATCCATGTGCATCCAAATTCATTGAAAAGTGTCATTATCAGGGCGAAGGCCTTGGCGCCGACGAATAGGGAAAACACCATCCAATTGAAGCAACTACCATCCGACCAAGAAATTTGGGCTTGGGTTATGATACTAAATAGAAGGGTCCTACAACATCCTCTAGCACCTCTAACAATGTTAGTGTTGAAAACGGTTCCCTCGAAGACATACCGGAGGAAGAGTCCATCATACACGCGTACAATGATTTGAATCACATTGACCTCCCTACCATGTTTGAATGCTTATTTGTTTGTACCATAACTTTATCCCTTAAACATCCTAAGCTTATCGATCATGACCTACAAGGTAGCGCACCTGTCAACACATTTTCCTCAGAGGATAACTATGTACATCTAATGGGATTGGGGGAAGATGAACACCCTAATTGCAAAAAGAAATAAAAACAAAAGAAAAATGGGTCATCAACTGAAAACCTCACCGAGGCACTTTTTGACTACGAAAAAGTAAAAACAAAGGATGTATCTGACAGTGAAAACCTTAATACGGCATTGGAAGATGGGGACGCTCATCTTCCCCTTGTAGGAACACAACTATCTGAGCAATCTTTGATTCTCATTGAAGAAACACAAGAGGTGAATTTGGGGACAGAAGAAACTCCAAGGATCACCTATCTGGCCAAATCTTTATCCGTAGAAGAATATATCACCATTGTCCACATTCTCTGTGAAGGGGTTATCAAGTTTGCATGGGCTTACTCTAATATGCCTGGCATGGATCCTAATCTTGTTGTACACCATTTCGATGTTCATCCAGAACCCCAAACTTTGTCAAGCAGAAGCTTCAAAAGATGCACCTGTAGGTGGCATTATTAGTTAAGAAAGAATTGGAAAAATTACTAGATGTTGGTTTTATCAGACCCATTGATTATTCTGATTGGATTTCCAATATAGTACCTATTGCTAAACCCAATGGAGACATCAAAATTTGTATAGATTTTTGGGATCTTAACAAAGCTTTCCCAAAAGATGACTTTCCATTGCCTAACATCGACATGTTGGTCGACATCACTACAAGACACGAGTTGCTATCCCTCATGGATGGCTTCTCTGGCTACAATCATATCTGGATTTCCCCTGACGATCAACACAAAACTGCTTTTACAACACCTTGGGGTACTTTTTGTTACAATGCCATGCCCTTTCGTCTCAAAAATGTGGGGGCAACATATCAACGGGCAATGACGGTTATATTCCATGACCTCATCCACATCATCATGGAATATTATGTTGATGACCTACTAGCAAAATCTGGAACCAGAGAAGAGCACCCTGCCATTCTGAAAAGGATCTTTGAACGCTTAGAACAGTACAAGCTTTGACTAAATCGAAAAAAGTGTGTGTTTGGTGTCACATCAAGGAAACTGTTGGGCTTCATAGTGTCCCGAAGAGGCATCGAGGTTGACCCGGATAAGGTGAAAGCTATCATGGATATGCCTCCACCAAGAAACCTAAAATAATTAAGGAGCCTCCAAGGGAAACTTGAATCCATCCACCGGTTTATAGCCCAACTTGCGGATAAATGTCAGTCATTCACCCACCTTCTCAAGAAAGACACCAACTTCAAGTGGAATCAACAGTGTTAGTTTGGTTTTGACATGATCAAAGGATACTTGGCCCACCCACCGATCTTGATTCCACCTATCCTAGAAAACCCCTCTTGTTGTACATATCTGCCACATCAGTTGCATTGGGGGCATTATTGGCACAACATGATGAATCTTCAAAGGAACAGGTGATATATTACATTAGATGAACACTGGTTGGTTATGAACTCAATTATTCACCAATGGAAAAATTATGTCTCACTGTGGTCTTCAGTACACAAAAGCTATGCCACTATATGCTTAGCCATCCCATAAAATTTATATCCAAAGTTGACCCCCTCAAATACCTATTATCCAAGATAGCCCTAACTGGTCAAATGGAAAAATGGATCATGCTCCTCAGTGAGTTTGATATAGAATGTGGATAGAAAGTTCATTAAAGGACAAGTAATAGCGGATCAATTGACAAATGCCCCGTTAGTGGATGCCTATCCCATAGAAACTAAATTTTTAGATGAAGGAGTATTTGCAGTCTTAGAAGCCACCACTTGGACACTATACTTTGATGGATCACACACTCAATGGATCGGGGGCAGGGATCTTGCTTATCACCCCCCAAGGTGATTACATACCAAAATCATTCAGACTGGCTTTTCCTTGCACCAACAACATCTTTGAATATGAAGCCCTTCTCACAGCCCTTAGAATTGCAATCCAATGGCACATCACTCATCTACAAGATTTTGGTGACTCCCAATTAGTCATAAAACAGGTCAACAATGAGTTTCTAACAAAAGATGAAAATTTGTTGCCTTACAAATGAATGATGGATGACTTCAAGCAATATTTCACTACCATCCAATTTGAGCAGATCCCGAGACTCCAGAATAAGGCAGCAGATGTTATGGCTACCATTGGTTCTCTCCTCGACATGCCAAAAGATTACACAAATTGTCAGTTCCTGGTCGAGCAACTCCTAATCCCAACATACGATATCCCTAAGAGTGCCATGGTGTGTGCTATTGTAGGTCCTGAATCCCCTTGGTACCATGACAATTACACCTACATTCATGACAACACCCTCCTTCCTGACCTCACGAGAAACCAACATAAATCATTTATCCAACGCACGGCCCGCTATACCATTATCAGTGATACACTTTATCGATGTGGGTATGATGAAACTCTCCTCCGTTGTTTAGAAAAAACTGAATCCCGCACGACATTAACAAAATTGCATAGTAGTATTTGTGGTGCCCATTCTAATGGTATGGCCCTGGCCAAATGGATTCTCAGAGCGGGATATTTCTGGCCCACAATGGAACATGATACTTTTGAATATGTCAAAAAGTGTCTTCCGTGTCAATAAAATGCAGATCTGATTCACACTCCAACACAAGAGCTCCAACCTATCATGACACCTTGGTCATTTTCACAATGGGGTTTCGACTTGATTGGCAAGATCTACCCTCCATCTTCTGATGGCCACACCTTTATCATCACAGCCACTAAATACTTCACCAAGTGGGTGGAATCCATTCCACTCACTCAAATCACTAGTGTTCAGATCTCTAAGTTCATCCTCTACCATATCCTCTACAAGTATGGTATCCCCTCCGCCATCATCATTGACAAGGGAAAGCCATTCAAAAATAAGTGTATAAAGCTCCTTTGTGACACATATCATATCCAACATCATTGGTCCACTCACTATTACCCCCAAGGTAATGGCCAAGTAGAAGCAACAAACAAAACATCGATCAAAATCATTAAGAAGATGGTCAATAGCATTGGTCGCGATTGGCACCTCCATATCTATCCTTCTCTTTTGGCCTATCATACATCCATCCGTACCCCTACCGGTGCTACTCCATATTCTCTTGTCTATAGCACTGAAGCCATCTTTTCAATCGAAGTTGAAATCCCTTCACTTTGCATCTCCCTCAAGAATCTCATCACTGACGAAGACACCCGAGTGGCACGCTTGGCACAATTGGAATTTATGGATGAAAAACGGGTCAAGGCTTATAACCATCTGCAATCTTATCAACACCAACTCAAAATGAACTACAATAAGAAAGTTCACCCTCCCCAATTCAATGTTGGCGATTTGGTCCTAAAAGAGAATCAGCGGAATCAGCAAGATTGAGAGAAAAAGGGTAAGTTTGAAGCAAACTAGTTGGGCCCTTATGTCATCACCATGAAGTATGGTTCTGGTGCCTACAGGCTCTCCACCCCTGAAGGCAATCCCTTGGAGAAACCCATCAACATCATGCACCTGAAGAAGTTCTACACTTAGGTCAGCTGGGGTATCCTTCCTGGTAAAAGTCAAAAATACAAAAAAAATTAAAAAATCAAAAAATAGTAAAGAGAAATAATTCATCCTATGGTGAAAACCACCCTTGCGTGGCACCTTGGATATGTACAATTGGTTAAAACCTAGCAATAGGTGCCTCTCATATAGGGCTTAATCATTATCTACCTTGCGTCCTAGTTACTTTATGGCTTATCCGCCGATTCCTCAATCTCCACATCCTCCCATTCGCTTGCATCACCTCATCGCTTGGTATATTCTAGTTGAGCATTGGACGACCATCATTCGCTATCTAAAATCCTGAGCTTATTATCCTAATCTAATCTTGTGTCACCTCATTGTCATGTGTGTCTTCATCTAGGCTCACTCTTCGTGTTTGTCTCCATCTAGGTCTCATTGCGAACTACGATGCCTCTGCACTTGTACGTAGACAAGGCTAATCTTTTGATCGGCCCCCGAGGCATTTTTTCCTTCATCCTTCATCACCATTGTCCACTTTTTGATCTTATTCATTGTTGGTCTTTCGTACCTCTTGAACTACGACGCCTCTGCGCTTGCACATAGGCAAGCCTAATCTTTGGATCGGCCCTCGAGGCATTTTGTCTTTCATCATCTGTCCTCATAATCTACTTTCCGATCTTGTCCATCCTAGGTCTTTTGTCATGTCTGAACTATGTTGCCCCTGGGCTTGCATGTAGGCAACGTTGATCTTTTGATTTGCCTCTAGGGCTTGTGTTTGTCTTGGTCATCCATCGGTTTCCATCAGTCCACTTTCCGCTCTTTTATCGTGGTCTTTTCCTGAACTACGAGGGCTCTGCGCTTTCACGTAAGCAAGGTTGATCTTTTTATCAACCCTCGAGCCCCTAGGTCTTTAGGTTGTGTCTTGTCCTCTTGTTGTTGTGTTGTCAGGTATGTCCCTATCATCGTTTATTCTTCACAAACAAGATCTTCTCGTATCAAGAAATTTTCCCAATAACAGTTGTCCTGCGTCATCTAGATCACTTTAGCTTAGTATCCATCATCGGTCATAATAGGATGCATCCTTCCTAACATACCACATCAACCTCATCCATCCTTGGGATCTTATGGCAAAGAACGCTTGTGATTGATTATGATCTTTTGGTACTTTTGGACTTTGTTTATCATTTGAACTCCCTATAATCACTAGTCAAGATCGCCTTGTTCCTTCATATTGTGGTGTGTTTTGCCTAGTTAACATAGGGACATCTCTTGACTATTGTTGCTATCTATTGGGATGCCCCACATAGTACCCACCAGGATTCCTTTTGGATCCTCCGTTATGCAGGGGCATCCCTCTGTGCTTTTGGTTATTCCAATACCTGGCCCGACCAAAGTCATCGTGACTTTGGGGTATTGGGATATCCTTCTTATTTTTCATGTTTGTTTTATGCATTAGACATTAATCCATCTTGGTTTACATACCCTGACACCCGATGTCTTATGCTATAGCAAAAATCAGTGCTCTAAAAGATGGAAAATTGCATTCATGTTGCATTTCATCTCATTGCATATTCCCCCTTCATCCTATCTTGCTCCTACATCTATGACTCCTGATTTTGGTTGTACAAACCCTCATTCCTTGTTACTAAATTTTCTTCTCAAGATCCTTACGGTCCTTGACAGGTACTGCACTCCACAAACCCTACGCCTATCACCTACCCATTAATACTTATGTCTACAATTATTAAGTTCATTAATTCATTAGGTGCATTTACCCATTTACATCCATTCATTTATCCATTTGCATCAATTCATTAAGCTCATTTATCCATTTACATTAAGTTCATTTATCCATTTACATAAATTCATTTATCTAATTACATCCATTCATTTATCCATTTACATCAATTCATTAAGTTCATTTATCCATTTACATCCATTCATTTCTCCATTTGCATCAATACATTAAGTTCATTTATCCATATTGCATTAATTCATGTAGGTTCATTCACTTCATTATGATCATTCATCCATACATTTTCATATCCACCTATGCATCAATTGCATTACCATTCATAAATCATTAGAATTATGCATAATCATATCATCCACACATGCATAAGTAAAACATTCACATCATAACACAACATCCATATCAAAACAAAAACATCATATACATATGCATAACATACATCAACTATCATAGGAACATCCATGAAACACCACATGCATACCATACATCACAAAAATGTGCGGCATAATATCAATGAGGACCATCACATATCATCATCAAAATAATACAATGTCCATATCCAAAATCTAGTCACCACATAATCACCTCCATATCCTACTCAAAATAAGGTGCATCATCTAAAAATATGTGCTACACCACCATCCGGTACCTGTCAAAAGCACCTGTATCCTGTCACCTATCCTCTGCCTGTCCTGACCTGTCTACACCTGACCTCTAAGGAGACTCAGGTACTGATCCCCTGCGTGTTGGAGTCCCTTGAGACTCACGCCCTGGGGTCCCAAACCGAGATGGATTTGGCTGGAAATTATTGTACCCCCTGGTCTATGTCCCTCAAGACTGGGACGGTGCTGGCATCTATGGTATCAGCCTAACATACTGCATTGTATGCTACACCGCATCTGGCACCACCTACTCATAGAACCCCTCCAATACGCCACCTCATGCATGTACTCATCTCTCTACCCAGCCTGAAACCGAGTGGCATTTCGCTCATGCCTATACCTATCTCACTCTCTGCTCATGGCCCATCGCTCCTACTCCCATGCCTCCCATGCCACTGTCAATAGTCGTATATGCTCTACAAACCTCTCCCTCTTTGCTCGCATAGTCTCTAGCACTATCCCATAACCCTACCCTCGATGTGCTTGCCTCTGTGCTATATCCTTCTCGGCATTCTCTGCCCGGCCCACTGCTATGTCTCTCTGGAACTGCAAGATCTGCACTTGTCTCAGTACACTGTCCCTCTCCCCTGTAGTGCTTGCATCTGTACCTATACACTATCCCTCTCCCCCTATAGTGCCTACACCTATCCCTATGCACTCTCTCTCTCGTTGCATTATCTCTAGTCTGACCTCTGCGGCCTCGATTCTCACCCTCATCTCCTCTAAAGATGCCTCTGTCATGGATATCCTCTTTTGCAGTGTTGTCATCTCCTCCACAAGTCCTGCCACCTGAACTCTTAGTGTCTCCATCTCCCCTCCTCCTGCTAGCTTCGACTGACCTTGTACATGAGCAACTATCATCACTTCCTCTAGCCTATCTCGGTCCCATGTCACCCGAGCCAGCTCCCCCCGTACTCTCTCCATCCCTACTCATGTCTCATCCCTCTCTCTCTCAACCACCTATATATCTATCGTCAACTGGCCCACAAAATGCTCAAACTCTATGTTCTGACTCCCCCACCCTTTGCACCTTTGCCTCTGCCCTCCTCAACTCCTCTAACACGCATACCCTTGCCTGAGCCCCTCTCAGTAACATGACTGGATCGTCAATTGTGGCCGCTGGTACTACCGCTAGAGGCTCCACCACCTCTACATCTAGGTCCATCGCCTCCCCCTTGGTCCCCTCCTGCACCGGCTCAGCTCGACTTGTCAACCGAATCCTCCGTGGCTGTCCTCTCCTCCCCACCCTCATCAGTCTCTGCGGCTCCCCTCTAGGCATGCTCTCCTCCTTTGGATCCTACTCCACTGGCCGGACCCTCCTCTGCCGACTTTTCTCGAGCATCCCCCCAGGACGTCCTCTGACATCTGTCACCCTCTCTACTCCCTCCTGAGGATCTCGGACCCTCACATCCTCATGCGACTCTCTGGCCCTCACCTCCTCTTGCGGCTCTAGGGCTCTCACCTACACCCACCTCCGCCATACTCTACCATCAATCCCTGTATGTGCCTCCCTCCCCTCCACCACCCAGAACATCTCCACCTCTGACTCACTCCCCAATCTCACCACCTCTATCTCCTCCCCCCCACCACCAGCACCTCCTACCTCTTTGTCCTCTCCCTCATCACCTACCCCTCCTGCCTCCATCTCCTCTACCACATCTCTCCTCGCCCTCCTCAGATGTTTCCTCCTCTTCACTCTACCCCTCCTCATCGGCTGATCTTCAGTGACACCTTCCTTCGCACCACCACTCTGATGTCCCTCATCCTCATGTCCACCCTACTCTAGGTCCATCACCTCCCCCTCTATCTCCTTTGCACCACCACTCTCATCTCCCTCATCCTCCTATCCCTAATCCTCATGTCCACCTTGATCCAAGTCCTCCTACTGTCCCCCCTCCTACTTTACCTCTGGCCCCCACTCCGCGGCTCCCACAGCAGGCACCTCTGGTGTAACCCTTTCCCAATGATGGTTGTGAAACCACCGATCATACCAATCTATCACTCCATCATCCTCTGGTCACCCCACCTACCATCACCCACGTCTCCCTCACGCCTCTTGCTGACAACGACGCCTCCCAGGGTACCTCTTTGGTAAGCCTACGAAACATAGTTGGTGCTCCTAGAATGTCCTGCATGAGACCAAACTACCATATCACCCTTTCTGGATGATTCATCTCCACTATGTGCCTCGGGCTCCCAATCAGGAAACATCTGCATCTAAAGAATCCTCGATGTCTCTCCTCCTCGGACCTCCATCCTCTATACCGTCAATACATGTATGGCCACCATACAATGTGCTCCTCCCATAACTCATCAAACACTCTCCTCCACCGATCCATCTCTCCCTACGTCTCATACCGTAAGATGCAACCTGAGGCTGCCCCGAACTCCCAAGCCACTAGATCTTTGTCCTCTAAATCTCCTCTCCTGACCATAATGGTTCTCATCACTGAGATATGCTCCCACCCCCACACCTGCAATAGCGTCTTGTGTGTCACGCTCTGCCCCCCTCGATAACATATCACATGCATATCTCGGTATAACTAGGCCAACACACATGACCCCCAGGAAAATTGTCCCTCCCACCACTCGACAATATGTCGAATCGCCTCCATTACCGCAAGCTATAGAATTGTTTGCTCTGATCCTACAGTAATATCCCGCTGATCAAACAGCACAAAAAGAGTGGTAATGTTGGCACCCCCAAGGCCAGGCATCTGTCTACATCTAACATCCCCCTCTATACCGACAAGTCATCTTGCCCAAATAGCACCAAAATGGTCTCATCTAATTATGCTCCTCTCGACACCTCCTCACTCACTAACCGACCTGCTATTGGTATCCTCAAGATCCGCCACACATCCTCCAATTTCATCGTCATCTCTCCTGTCGGCAGATGAAAAGTCAACGTAGTCGAGCTCCATCTCTCTATCAGCGCTGTCAACATCACCCGATGCGCTCTCATCTCTGGAAACTACACTAAATGCAGTAACCCCGCCTGCTCGAGTGCTGCATGATCTACCCCAATCATCACCTCGATCGTTGCCACCAGTGCCTCTAGCATCCACTCGTGGGTCCGTACTCTAACAAAATCCTTCAAAAATTTCATCTACCTTGTCATTTTTTTCGTCAAAATTCGTCTTCCTAATCCCACGTTTTTATTTTTCTCTGTCTCATTTTCTCTTTATTTTCTTTCTATTTTTTCTTGTCCTTCCCCTCCCCCCCTACTTCCTCTCAACTGCAGGGCGGCCCCGCCCCTGCAGCAAGGGCGACGCCACCACAGCGGGGCGGTCACGCCCCTGTCGTCGCTGGTCGCAGTGGCTTGTCACCGCTAAGCACGGCACCGTCTGGCCACTCCGCCCTGGGGCGGAACCGCCCCCAGCCTGGGTGGAGCCGCCCCCGCAGCGAGGCAGGCACGCCCCCAGTCGGGGCGAACCCGCCATCAGCGGGGCGAATCCGCCCTTGCAGTGGGCAGACCCCCCCCCCAGCCGGTCAGAAACCACCCTCGCAGTGGGGCATATCCGCCCCCAGCCGGGGTGGACTCACCCCTACAACAGGGCAAACCCGCCAAACTGCGGGGTAGACTCGCCCTAAGTTGGGGTAAATTCGCCCTCCGACGTAAAATTTTAGTTTTTACCAAAAAAAACACATTTTTTCACATTTTTTATTTTTTCTTTTCTACCCATTTTATCATTTTCTCCCGCCCACAAAACCCATATTTCACATTTTTAATAACACATTTCAAATGTGTTAAAATCATGCAAATAAGGCAGAGAGTGTTTTGTTGTGTACCTGGTGGGGGCCACCCTGCTCCCTGTAGGACCGTCGAACCTCATCTATCCGGTGGACGATCTCGGTGTCATTATCTTGCGGCATTTTCGCTCCTTGTCTGATTGCTCTCTTCTCCTCTTCTCTCAATTGCTACAGTGCAAATGAGGTGAGGTAATTTTTAAAATTACCTTATATTCACTTTTCCCGTCTTTTAAGAGGTTTTTTTTGCCTCTTATTTACCTTTTTCTCCTTCAATTAATCCCTTCTCTTCCCGAGACCGCCATTTGCACTCCGTTTGTCTGATTGACTTCATTCAAAAGCCAAACTTGCCTAACTTTCTACCCTCTTTTCAACCATACCATTAGTTTCTTCCTATCGAGATGTTGCCTGGAACCCTTATTTTTCCCTCGTCATCCTCTCAAGGGGGCATACTCTTCACATTTACCAATTTTCCTTGCCATAGTCAATCTCTTCTATGATTGGGGCATCTTCATCCATTCCCCACTAATTAGACATCTCAGATCCTCCTCCCCGCACTAGGGCATCATTTTCTGGTTAATTCCTCTATAGAGTCATCTGCACTTTCTTTTCTTTGAAGCACGGTTATTCTAACGGTACTTCGAATAGGGGAAAAATGTAGACATCCAAATTTTATCACTTCCATATGATCAAAATCGTCTACTCTATAAATCTATTTCATTAATAATGATTAAATAATTTATTTAATCATTATTTCATTTTTTGCCTAAGGTTCCTAAAGTATGTAATTAAATAAATTAAATACTTTACCTTATCCCTTTCGTTCTCTAAATTAAATAAATATGACAAATTATTTAATTTAGTCTTTTAACCCATTTGGATTAAAATCAATTTTTAATTCCCCTTTTTCTCTCTCCTTATCACATTCTCCATAACCCTATTTTAATCCAGATTAAATTAATTAATCTGTGATTAGGATGTGCATCACTTAATCTTGATTAAGTGTCACATCCTCCATAATCTCCCACCTACCTCTAATCTCTCATTAATTATATTAATCTTGTGTTTGCACAACCTTAATCGGAATCATTAGCCACATTTAGCTTACCTTTTCTGGTCAACCTTCCCACTTACCATTTTTAGCCTAGACTCTCTTTCTGATGTGAATTTTTAATTCACATTTATGTTCCCAAAGCTCCTCTCTTCCCCATGTGAATTTTTAATTCACTTTTTTCTTTCCAAGGTCTTCGCCATCCCCCATGCGAAGATTCTAGAAGGCTTGACTTGTCAATTACATGTTCCAAGGACTTCTAGAACCTTCGACTTGTCACATCACCCACATGTGACAAATCTCCAGCTTTTTGGAGACCTTCTTTTACCCAATAAACTCTTCAATGAAAGTATTTTTTTAATTTACATTTATTCTTCCAACCACTTCCCCTTTTCCCATGGATATTTTTTAGGAATTTTAAAATCCCTCAAATTTTCTTTCATCCTCATTTCGGGACAAGAAGTTCCTTTTTGAGGAAATCTTTTCATCCCCCAAGGTACCTCAAAGGTACGTGTCCTTCATCCACCTCATGTACTTCTCCTCCACCTCATGTACTTCTCTTCCACCTCATTTCCACATCATTCCACCCTAATACATCTCACATTCCACATGTCAATATGTGAGGGCTTGTGAGTCCTCAACTCACCATAGCCCTTCATCTTGATCTTGTTGGGTCAATCTCAACTGTTGAATTCTCTAGAGAATTCCAATTATCCTATAAATACCCCCTCATTTCTCCCATTTTAGGGATCAAGTCTTTTTCTACCAAACTCTTGTCAATTTTCCATTTGAACTCTCATCTCATAGTCATCACATCCTCATCCACTTTGCATATCATTTTGCATATTCAACATAGCTTGTCATCTAAGGAGCACACAACTCTTCAAGATCAAGGGCCAACCAAGGAAAGAGCAGCATAGAAGGTATAACAAACAACAATCATTTTGTTTATCTTGATTTCATGTTATCTATTTCTTAGGCTAATCGTTGAGGTGCCCTTTTATCTTGTTATTTCCTCTTGTTGCATTATTAGTTTTTATCTAACATCTCACATTAGGACCTAAAATTTAACTATGATCACACATGTCAAAGGCACTAGAAGATGGGAAACTTGACACTCTCCTAGAACATTATCAAGAATGGTCATCTATTCTAATAGAACTAACAGCGGCTATCAACTTAGGTATTGTGGAGCAACCCAATATCTTGCAATTGGTCGCATCATTAACAGAAGAGGAAATCTTGGGGTTCACAGAATTTCTCAAGAATAATCAAATCAATTTTGCATGGTCCTACATAGATATGCTTGGATTAGATCCAGATCTCATCATGCATCATCTATCTATCATGCCGGGGGAAAAACCTGTGAAGCAAAAACACATAAGAATGCATCCCCATGTTGCATTATTTGTTAAGGAGGAGTTAAAGAAACTTTTAGATGTCGTATTCATTCAATCTATTGACTATGTGGAATGGATCTCCAATATCCTACCTGTATCAAAGCCGGATGGAAGAATCAGAATTTGTAAAGATTTCAGGGATTTGAATAAGGCATGCCCCAAGGACAATTTCCCTCTACCAAACATAGATATGATTGTAGACTTGACTGTTGGCCATGATATGTATTCACTAATGGATGGATTTTCGGGATACAACCAGATAAAGATTGCGCCTAAAGATCAAAATAAAATAGTGTTCACATGTCCTTGGGGTACATATTGTTGGAATGTAATGTCGTTTGGACTCAAGAATGCAGGCGCTACCTATCAACGTGCAATGACTACCATTTTTCATGAAATGATGCACACATTCATGGAGGATTATGTCGATGATCTTTTAGCCAAATCACACACAAGAGAAGAACATTTAGATATCTTATCTAAAAAAATTAACAGGATGGAAAAATTCAAAGTGAGACTTAATCCAAAGAAATGTGTCTTTGGGGTGAAATCTGGAAAGCTTCTAGCTTATATTGTGTCAGCAAAAGGAATTGAAGTGGATCCAGAAAAGGTACAAGCAATTCTTGACATGCCACCACCAAGGAACATCAGTCAATTATGCTCATTACAGGGATGGTTGCAATCCATTAGAAGATTCATTGTGCAACTAACGGATAAAATTCTACCATTTACTCATCTCTTACACAAGAATGTTCCATTTAAATGGGAAGAAAGATGTGAAGCATCATTTGATCAAATAAAGAATTATCTAATGAGCCCACCAGTGTTGATTCCAACAGTGCAAGGTGAACCGCTCATATTGTATATTTCTGCCACAACGGTGTCCTTAGGAGCATTATTAGCACAAGAAGACAACTCAAGAAAGGAGCGAGCAATATATTACATCATTCGAACTTTCACAAATCATGAACTAAATTATACCTTCATTGAAAAATATTGCTTAGCAGTAGTGTTTACTTCTCAAAATTTATGACACTACATGCTAGCTCATACAATAAAGCTTGTGGTTAAGATCGATCCACTCAAATATCTTCTAAGTAAGGAAACCTTAACTGGCAGGTTGGCTAAATGGGCCATGATCCTGACCGAGTTTGACATTCATTATGTGGATCGAAAAGCTATAAAGGGACAGGTAATCACATATCAGTTAGCAAAAGCACCAATGCAAGAAGAACACCCAATACACATTGATTTTCCTTATGCTGATGTATTCACAGCAGCTATTAAGTAGTCATGGGCACTTTATTTTGATGGTTCCTACACTCAAAATGGCTCGGGGGTAGGGATTCTTTTCATTACACCTAAAGGACATACAATTCCAAAATTTTATCCGCTAATGTTTCCTTAAACAAACAACATAGCTAAGTATGAGGCGCTACTAATTGGCACGAGAATTGCAGTAGATTGGAAAATCACAAAACTACAAGTTTTTGGTGATTCACAACTTGTCATAAATCAAATCAATGAGGAATATCAAACTAAGGATGACAATTTGATACCTTACAAAAGGATGGTGGACGATTTCAAGAAATACTTTGTTGATATCAAGTTCGTGAAAATTTCACATATTGATAATAAATTTGTGGACACTATGGCTACAATCGCATCACTACTCCATTTGTCATAGAATCAATCATGGTACAATTTCCTAGTGGAACAATTGTTTTCTCCCGCCTATGAAAATCCAGAAACTCAAATCATTTGCCACTTAACCAATTTTTATTTTCCCTTGTATGGCCAAATCTATACTTACCTAAAGAATACAATTTTACCTTTAGACTTGTCTAGAAATCAAAAAAGGAATTTCATACATCAATCCTCTCGTTAAACCTTAATTATTGGTGTCTTATACCGGCATGGTCTTGATGATACCCTCCTTAGATGTCTCAAACATGATGAATCGGGAAAATGCCTTACAAGAGGTACATGGTAGCATTTGTGGGACACACTCAAGTGGACTAACCTTGGCAAACAAACTTGTTAGATTGGGTTACTACTAGCCGACCATGGAGAAAGAATCATTCATCTTTGTTAAGAAATGTGCAAAATTTCAAATTCATGGGAATCTCATTCATGCTCCTGCTCAAGAATTGCAACCCTTCACCAAAACATGGCCTTTCACTCAATGGGGATTGGATCTGGTTGGTAAGATACATCCATCATCTTCAAATGGACACAAATTCATCATCACAGCCACCAAGTATTTTACTAAGTGGGTTGAAGTTGTTCCTCTAAAAACTGTTACTGGAAAACAAATCTCCTCATTCATTTTGAACTATATCATCTATCGGTATGGCATTCCCAACTCCATTATCACAGACAATGGGAGACCTTTTAAAAATCAGGATGTTGATGAGCTTTGTGAAAGATTTTGCATCCAACATGGGTTCTCTACACCTTATTATCCACAAGGAAATGGTCAAGCCAAAGCTTCAAACAAAACAATTCTGAATATTTTGAAGAAAACAGTGAATGAGGCAGGTTGTGATTGGCATGTCCAACTAAATCCATCATTATGGGCATATAGAACAAGTATTCACACACCAATAGGTGCTACCCCCTATGCTTTGGTTTATGGAGCAGAAGCTATTTTTCCATTAGAAGTAGAGATGTTCTCGCTTCATGTGTCATTAAAAGGGCTAATCAATGATGAAGACTACAGAGTATCAAGGTTGCAAGAGCTGGAACTGCTTGATGAACGACGTTAAACTGTAGTTAATCATTTCAAAGGATATCAACAAATTATGTTTCGCAGCTACAGTCACAGAGTCAAACCATGAGTTTTCAAGTGGGTAACTTGGCTCTCAAAGAAAACCCTCGTAATCAATAGGATCGAGAAAAGAAAGGCAAGTTCGAACCTAATTGGTTGGGCCCGTTCGTTATCATAGCAGCATATGGATCGGGGGCATATCAATTGTCAACATCAGAAGGGGACCTGTTTCAAGACCTGACCAACAACATTCACTTGAAGAAGTTTTATGCCTAAAAATATCAAAAACAATATAAAAAGTCCTGAAAAAATACAAAAAAAATCAAAAAGAGCAAAAATACAAAAAAAATAAAAAAGAGAAAAAATTCTTGCCTTGATGAAAACCTGGCAAACATGCGTCTTGGTAACAACAAAAAAATTATAAAACCAAAAAAAAGTGCAATAAAAACAAATGGTGAAAACCTGGCAAACAGGCATTGTTTGTCATTTTATTTGGCTCTTTCCTCTATTGGGATACATTTCGCATATCCATCTTTCATCAGCATCACGTACATACCTGGCCATCACATCTACATCATGCATCCTAACATCTCCTGGAAATGACAAGGATTTCATCATGGCTTGATGATTAAGGTTATCCTTAGCAATAGTTGTGTCTAGTAGGAGTCAGAGTGCAAGGTCATTAGGGGACAATTCGCTACTTAGAGTTTCCTGGCAGACAAAGAAAACAACATGTGTCAAGCATTGGAATTTCAAAAACAACTAACTTATCCATTCAAAACTGGGTCCAAATGACTGTTTGACAGAAAACTTTAACAAATTGGATGATCTTAATCTGACTAAAATGAATGACAAACTTAAAGACTAAGTTGAATTTTTGTTTTAACATTTGATGACATCATATCTTTGGAGTGGTTCAATGATGTATTGAACTAGAATCACAAGGAAGCCATATGATTTTTCTTTACTTGCTGTCTGTAAGCTAATCACTAATATTGTGCAAATTTGTCATGGGACATGCT
This sequence comes from Sequoiadendron giganteum, assembly GCA_007115665.2. NCBI lineage: Eukaryota > Viridiplantae > Streptophyta > Pinopsida > Cupressales > Cupressaceae > Sequoiadendron > Sequoiadendron giganteum. Next base: position 821,518,435 of record CM021102.1, read on the forward strand.
CTACAACATATCATTGATGACATTTCGGAATTTGCATAAGAAAATGGTTAACTTTTGTCTGTTTACGCAAGAAATACTCATGTCATCTTGGTTCAATTATACTTTGATGCTTGTATTAACTTGCTACATCAAACATCATGAAAGAAGTACTCAGGTCATCATTGGTGCTAATAGCCCCTTTGATGCTTGTACTAAATTTCAACATATCAAAAGGCTCAATGATGAAAAATCATGCGCAACATTAGCTCATGGAATGACAAATAGGAGAATGGTTAATGACTAAATTCTAGGATTGCATGACTCATTTAGATTTGCATTTTGGGGGTTGTCTAAGTAAATTTTTGAAGGTTAGAAAAAAATTCATATATCTTTTAAGACAACAATTGAGTACACTTGGACATTTACTGCATCTCATCACATTATCATTTATTACATCTCACTTTACCATGACTATTCATTTAGGTTATCATTATCATTTCATTTGCATATTTCCATTCTCACATCAATTCATTTCATTATCATTATTATCATTATCATCATTATTAGATCTCATTTAGTTCAATCATGCTCATTATCTATCTTTTATATCATATGCATATCATTCATAAATTATTCATCTCATTTATATCATTTCACGGTATTTGCATTATCATTCATTTCACATCATTTGCATAAACATACATTGATAAACAAAAGATGCATTCATTACATACATCATATAGGAAAATCATTCATATGGCACCATATCATCATGTTAGAAATCATTTTTATCATAAAACATATTACATCCTATCATCCTTACATCATCATCATCAGAATCATTACATTGTATAAAGTAAAACATCATCATTTGCAGTTCATATCAAAGTGCATATCATCATCATAGCAATCATTGAACAACAAAGCATATAGAAATAAAATGCATACATGAGTCCATAACACATGCATATCGAATAACCATTGCGTATCATAAATCTCATCAAAACAAATTTCTAGGTGTACAAGCATATCAAATGTTTGAACAAGATATATAAAATACAATGGAAAGATGTATCAATAATTCATCACTAAGGGGCATCCAGACATGGAACATGGCTACTAATCCCTCCTGAGGTGGTAGGTCTTGCTGGATCTCTACTGCCAAGAGCCTCGATCTCTCATCTGATAGGTTGTCCCACATGCCTGGTGGCACTCCTGGTGTGACTGCGTGAGTGAGTCTGTGATCGAGTACCTCACTGTGTATAAGCAATCCTCTGCTCAGGTGACACTGCCTCAAAGTATCTCATCTTGTAATACTCAGCCTGTCAATTAGTCTCTAGTCCCTCTGCCACAACCTCTCCAATGGAGGTGCTCTCAACTAACCTAAGGATTCTCTCTGCTACTCCCTCTGCCTGAATGCACCGCTCTCTGAAAGTATCTCGCCCTGTTGTGAGCTGAGCTACTTGTGGGTCAGGAGGTGGTGGTTGTGCAACCTGTGCATGTAGCTAGCTGATAGTGACTTGTGTTTGCGCTAGTTGACTCCAAAGAGTCTGAACCTCTACCTGTAGACTATCTACTTGTCCCCGAGAAGGAGCCCTGATCGTAATGCATGGAGCCGAAGTACTCGGTTGATCCACCACTCTAGATGTATGAGGCCTCATCCTGAATGGAACATCAAAGAAGAATCTCTGTACACCCCCATCACCTTCGTCATCCCCATCATCATCACTATCTTCAGAGTTGTCTGACTCCTCATCCTCCTCATCCTCATCACCCTCCTCATCCACCTCCATCACCACCCCACCTATATCCTCTACCTGTGGCTACTCAGCCTGTGCCTATGCTTGACCCTGTGGTTGCCCTACCTCTGCGTGTGCCTATGGTTGTCGTCATGCCTATCATATAATTGGTCCACCTCATGGTGGGGTAGGCTCATCTAGACTGGTCAACCTCAGAAATGGATGTGTGTAGAAGTATGCGGCATAACCATTTGTCATGTGGGCATCTATCACATCGGGATGTATCACCCAAAACTCTGGCTGCAACTCCATGTACTCAGCCCTAGCTGCCTCAAAAGTAATAAATGACCCCCACTCTAGAACATCCTCACGGTGCCTAGCATAGTGTACCACACCCTGTGGCATCATCTGCACCCGACCATACTGCCTCAATACTCTCATAACCAAAAATCACTCGATGATAAAGGGAGTCTAGCCAATCATATATCTGGCTATCCCGCAGTAAGGAAGCTCTATGTTGTCCTCATCCCATGCCTCGCAGTCAAGATACGATCTCCAGATGACAGTATCCATGACATCCAATACCCTCCGCCAGTACTCTAAATTTCCCAACATCGGCTGAACAAGGGGACTTGTATAAGCATATACATATGGGTGGCCCAGCGAGTGATCTCTCCAAACAATGGGGCGAGTAATAGCAAATTGCTCCCATGCCCAAATTTGTAGAAGACTAACTCCAGCTAAGATACTCTTCCCATTCGTATACACCACCTGATGAAGATCGTGGTACAGATGGGCAAGCATGCATGATCCCCATGCATATCTAGTCTCATGGAGAAGCATGTTCTCCAGAATCTGACCCCAGCCTACTGATAGTCCCTTTGACCTGCGATCAGGACAAAAGAATCCACCAATGAAACCTAATAGAACTAATTGCAGAGGGGCATATCCCTGTACCATATCCCTCCAAGCAATCTCACACCCACCTGCATGAGGATCTTGAAACATTCTTTGCAAGGCATCTGTCCCCCCAATCTCCTTGTGATCATAGATCACAAATGCACCAACTATTGGGATGCCCAGAATCTGGTAGACATCCTCAGATGTCACTATAATTTCTCCCATTGGAAAGTGAAAGGTATTATGCTCACTGTGTCATCTCTCAGCTAGTGTAGTCAATAGTGCCCTATTGACCCTATACTGTGGGATCCTAAGCAGAGAACCCAACCCACATCTCGTAATCACCCCTATCTCTACCTAAGATAGTCTGGGAATCATGTCCAATGTACGGGGAAATCGCTCTCTAATCTGGAGGATATTAAAATCCTCTTATAACATCAAAATCAAAATCAAAATCAATCAACTAGGAATCAAGATAACACATCAAGCAAATCATGTCAATCAACTGAATCAAATCAATCATTACTATTTGTCTTTCAAGCGGAAAAGAAAATTTATCACATCATCTTTACTATTTGTTCTTCAAGCAAGAAGGAAAATTTATCATTTTCTACTATTTGTTTTTCATTCAAACATGGAAACAAATTTAACAGTCAATCGACTCAACATCCAATCAATACTATTTTTCTTTCAATCGGGAAAGAAAATTTATCAAAACCTCTCTACTATTTATCTTTCAAGTAGGAAAGAAAATTTATCAGACTTATTACTATTTTTTCTTAAAGCACGAAGACAAATTTATCAAATCAACTTAATCTATCTTCGATGTTATTCAAATGCAAAAAATCAGTTGGCTAATCTAGCAACAATTATCAAGTAAACATCAACTTCAAATATCAAAAATTCAAAATCGGCAAAATTTCATAGATGCGCTAAAACAGAGGTTCAATGCGCTATTTCATCAAAGCGCTACTCTATCAAGTCTATGTGCTACTTTTTTCCATCTATGCTCTATTCTAGCCTATGCACTATTTGAAATATGGATGTGTTATTCTATCAAGTTTGTTGCACCATTTTGGTTGATGCGCTAATCTACTCATGAATGCGCTAATCTATCCATTGATGCGCTAATTTGGAAATCTTTGTGCTACATCAGCATTTATTTGCACGGGGATGAATGCACTAAAATGCCTAATCTATTTGCTAAACTAAGTCTCGCATGCGCTAAAGTAAGATCCTATGCGCTAAAGCAGAACTTCAAAAATCTTAAAACATTCAAAAAATTGAAAAAATCTCTAAAAATACGATTTCAAATTTACGAAAGAGGATCAGATCAACTTACCAGAGGTCCATACGCAACTGGTCTCTGATAACGGCTGGCTCACTCTAATCGGTGGCGCTCGTAACAAATCGGCATCTCGAAAATTCTTCTCAGAGCTCTAAAAATTTCAAACAGCTACTATTCAAATGACAATGACTTTTCACCTTTTCCACCTTTTAAGGGGGTTAAAAAGAGGGCTTATTTTTATTTTTACTATGCAAAGTGTTGTTTCGAGAGCTAAATCACCAATTTCGCTCCAAAACTCATCTCAATTCTTTCAAATCATCATTATCATCATCATTCAAATAACGCAATTTATCTCTCAATGGGGCATATAGCCTCAGTCTATTTTCAAAGTCAGGGGAAAAATTCTTTGAAGCAATGTGTAAAACACATCACTTCAAAGAGGGGCAAAATGTACACATCTAAAAATGGTCACAGTTAATCAAGCCTGTTAATTAATTAAATATGAATTATTTTATTAATATTCTAAAGTCATCTACATATAAATAAGTTCAATTGTTTATTTATATTGTTCACCTTTCTAAATTCTTCTAGCTTAATTAAATAAATAAGTTTATTTAATTATCATAATCTTCTTCTTAATTAAATTAAATAAATTATTATCATGTTATTCTAAGTTTGGATTTTTAAAATTCAAATAATGGAATATTATTCTAAATCCATTTTCTACATTTAATTAAATATTTGAAATATTTAATTAGAAGCTTTCTTTCTCATATAATTAAAAATTCTAAAAATATTTAATTAACAACTTTCTAATTCTTTCTTCTTTCCACTTAATTAAATATTCGAAATATTTAATTAGAATTTTTCTTTCCTCCACAATTAAATATTCTAAAATATTTAATTAGAAGCTTTCTTTCCTCCATAATTAAATATTCTATAATATTTAATTAGAAACTTTCTTCTTTTCATATTTAATTAAGTATTTTATATTTAATCAAAGCACTTTTATCATCTCACACATAATTAAATATTATTTATTTAAATTATGGAAACTTCTAATTCTTTGTCACATGTAATTAAATAAATTCATTTATTTAATTATAGATTTTTCCTCAACTATCAACTAACTCTTCATAAATGAAGTGCACAAATTGTAACTTTCCTTCATTTTTGAATGGAAAAGGTTGTGTTTGAGGAAACATCTTCCATCTTTCTCTCAAATTTCCATCTTTTTCTCAACTTCTCAATCTCTCACCATTCATCTTGATAGGTTTGAAACTCAACCATTGATCTTGACCAACTAGATTCTTGCCTTCAAAAATCTATAAATACAACTCTCTTGTGAGTTGAAAAGGATCCCATCCTAGATTTTGTGAATTTAACATAATCATTATAGTTGCATTTGAATTAGCATTCTTAGCATAAGCATCTCAAGTTCAATAGCATTTCAATTTTTCAACTTCATAACTTAAAATCATTTAGCAAATAATCATGCATGATGCATAAATCTTTTTCTCCTAAGTTGTCATTTCAACAAGTTGTTGCTTACACCAACTAAGAGCCAGTAACTTGTATCAAATCCTTGGAGATAGAGGACAATGGAATGCATTTGAAGGAGTTGTTGTTATTTAGAGTTTTCTTTGTCTTTTCTAAATTAGTTTTCTTTAATCTAATGTTTCATTGGTGTGTTTGTTTACTTTTTAATTAGTCCACTTATTCTAACGACACACAAATAGTTCATCTAAACCATGTCATCAAATCAAGCCTCTACATAACCAACCAATACCTAGACTAGCATCTAACTCATTGGACAAGATGAAAGACTAAAATGACTAGGAATTTATTCAATTACTCAAATCAAAAGATCTTCATTTTACTTGTATAAGTATTTTTTACTTCAATTAATCATTTATAGCAAATACGGACAACATTGGTAAAATATAATATAGGCATACAATGTTATATGTCACTAAAAGTATAATCTATGTGCAAGAAATCCATATAGGCTTACAACAAAGCCATATAGGTATATGATGTCACATATCTTTAATAAAATATATGTACTAAACTACCATACAGGAATACAACAAAGTCGTAATGTAATAACTTCCCTTTAGAGGAAGGGAATATATCATGAGCCACCTTTGACTATCAAGTGGATGAAGAGGCAAGTGATGATGGTTTCTTTCGTACCCACTAACTCGACCTCCTCTCTAAATTTTTTTGGAGCTCCACCTTATTAAATAAAAATTGTACGCATTAATATGTAAAAAAATATGAATTATAGAATGATATAAAGGGAATAACCACTTACTGCCATCTCATAATCTCTCTTGAAGAATTTGTTGCATCACTTCATTCATTTGAGGGGAACAAACTGGAATTGTGATCTCCTATGACAAGCATCAAGAATCAAATTAAACTACAAAAAATTATATGATTCCAATTTACACTAATATATATATTGTAAAAAACAACAAATAGAATATGAAATTTATTAATTTTTCTCATGCCTCTATCAAAGGCATCGAAGATAATACTGTTGCAGCAACACCCACCTAGATTGTGCTATGAATAATAGAATGAGTATGAATTGATGTCATTAACTGAAAAATGAAACAACATTATTAAATTATCAAAAATCTACCTAACATTATTTTACAAACATAATGAATAAAAAAATTCAAGCTTACCTCAGTGAAATATGTATGGCCAGTTCGACTGATAGGTCCCGATGTCAAAGGCCCTACATCAACTTGTTCAACATCCAATGCGAATTTTAATATTATGATTCATATAAGGTTGAAATATTTGCATGTATTTGAAATGTAGGGAAAATGGATCCCCACAAGTTTTATGATTGTGTGTGTTCACAAAACCTTAGGGATCTTAATAGGTTCCTTTCCTTATGGATTTAATTAGGAAAGAGATCACAAGGTGTAAATATTGACTTTCAACCTCAATGGTGAGTCAACCAGACCTAGATCTTAGTCCTTAAGACAATAGGGCAGATCTGAAACCAAACTAAAATGATTTGAAATGCTCAAACTAAATGAACAATAAGACCTAATACCTAAAATGCTAATTCTAGAATGTACAAAAATGGAAATGATAGTTTGCAAGCAAATCTAAGAAGGGTCTGATGGTATGCACCTATCAACAAAAGTTATTTTTGAACTCTTCTCAAGAACTCATTCACCTGGGTGAATGGGTCCTTGTAGTCCTTTCTAAAACTGCAAAAATTGAAGTTGTAGCCCTCTATTTGCACTTTGTTCTTATACCTACAAATCTTCATCTTTGGATCTGAACATGTAATAAATTTGCAATAGAAAATTTGTGTTTGTTTGTATTGGGGTTCACCTCAGCCAAACCCCAAGTTATGTAATTAAACTTTGATAAAATACAAATATTTGATAAATGACAGTGTGTGAGCCTGAACCTTAAGTGCATCTAAGGTTTTTATGAGCTAAAATGAAAAAAAACCCTACTCAAGTGCATTAGAGTATGATTCCTATATGATAATGATAATATTCACTTTGGGAGAAGTCAAAACACCCTAAACAAATCTGAAACACAATGATACCTTGTCGTAGGTTTCTAGTAGAATGAAGCTTGAAGATGAGAACCTAGGAAACAATTCATTAGGTTAGAGGAAATGGCCAAATGCATCTCCCACACCTAGAATCCATCATGTCCTTCTATTGGCATCAACCTTCAATCATGTGACAAAACCTTGATCAAAATATGAAAATGGACTTGAAGACTTGCAATTACAAACAATGTTGCTCTAAGTCTCTAAATTTTGCTTGCTTGAATGTTATCTCTTTTTTTGTCTCTTCTTCATTTGGTTTAAAATGGTGAAAAGATTAGGCTTTTATAGGAATTTATCTAATTTCCTCAATATTATATCCCGATAAACGACATTTATAATTTGAATCTGAGACCTTAAAATGTCGTCAAAAACATATTTAAAATTGGTTCTTCGCACTTAAAGGGGACCCATTTTCCCATGGGTGAATGGGTCTTGGCCTATATCTAGGACACACATGATCCAAAGCAGATTAATGTTTGAATGCATTTATTCAATGCATATTTTCATGTCAAAAAATGATAAAAATAGGCCTTGGGATGCATAATAAAGGGAATTAAGGTCTATTTAGCAATGGTGAAAATGCATAAATATAAGCTCAGTATAATAGGTCCAAATTAAGCATGAAATTGTACTATCACCTACAAGGGAGTATAATTTTCTATGCTAGAGTATTCTATTTTATATTTCTTTAATAATTGCATACCTATGGACTCGACATTGTTTTGTAATCAGGAGCTAAAACATTACCAGATGCAAGGTGAACACTCTAACCCTCAAATTTTATTACAATCAATTTAGTAATTTGGTTAATCTTACATTTCAAAATAGAATATAGTAAATTGAACTTGATCTTATTCAAATTTAACTCCATCAATGCCAAATGTCTCATCTAGCAACTCATTTGTGAAGATCATATTATCCAATATAGATGTGCCTTATTGTTGACCACTACATCCTGATCATCCTCAAACCCATGATCACAAAGAGACCCACAGTTTCAACATATGTGAGGTGAGTGTTGAGACTTAGAAGACCCACTCTCATCACCCTATGTTAAAGCCCTATTGTGTTGTAAAAGGGTTTAAGCGAGCGAGTTGATACATTGTAGGGTTTCAACCTCAAAACTCTACTTCACAATGAAAGGGATCCTGACATGCTCAATGTCTGGCCTAGAAAAGGGTCTATGTGCCTAGTTTTGGGCACGTTGTGTCCACACTCTATTCTATACAAAGCCCCCACCTCTACCCTAGAACTCTCACATTTTGAAGTAGTTTGGGATCTCATTTAAGACAAACTAGCAACATAGTTTCCTCAAAAATTACTATAGAATCTCATTGTTATTGCATGGAGTATGGTAAAAAACCATCCACCACCTATCCAAAAAACTATTATTTATCCCTTGGTGTTGGCAAAAATGGATAGGGAATATCCTACAAGTGTCATGTAAGGGTGCATTAGTTTTTGGGTTAGTAAACAATGCACACAAGTCAAATTTTAATATTTCTTTTATTTCATTTATTCATAGGATAATTTTTTGACATAAAATTGTAATGCTTCTTCCCTCTTGTTTAACCAGGTGTTAATTTGGCTACTCACAGAATCTATGTGAGAGATGAAAAAATTCGGTAAAGTGGTGAGGATAGATTGATGAGAGGTTCCTCCACTCAAATCTCTCAACTTTTCAATTATTGTTTCAAGTTCTTTATAATTGTTTTATACTTTCTCTATGATGTTTTTTTGTGTCTCAAGAGGATGTTGAGGCATTGTCGAAGGGGTTTGCTACGATTGTTCTTCACCAACGTTTTTTTGAATTGGTGTTCATGAGGGTTTTCATGAACTGGTGGGGGATTTTTAATCCTTGGAAATTAAACAAAATCCACTCAAAACCATTCCTATCTTGTTATTTAATTAAATTATTATATTAAAAAACTAAAAAAATTACCTCCTCGAACTCAAGGTGTCAAAGCAGCATCTTGGCGGTGATTTGATGATGATTTGGTGACTTCACAATGTGAGAATGCTCTTGGATGGTCGTTGTCTATTGTTTTACAAGTGAGACACTAAGCTCAAATGACCTCGGCCTCTTTGCTATTTTTTCATGTTTTACATAGCATGAGCACATTATAACATGATCATGGGCTGATGCAAGAAGTTGGGTCCACAAAAAGCTCAAAAAGTGGAAGTGTTTTTGCTGTTTTTCAGAATTTGTCACACTTGGACTGAAAATTTGAGGCACTTACACAATGAATTTTTAAAAAAATCAATAATATGAAATTTATAAATTTAAATCTAATTTATAAATATGTAAACTATTCAAATACCCAGATTGTAGAAATTAAATTTTGATAAGGATCTATAAAAACCACTTTTTAAAAGTCCCTGTTTTTTTACCATACCATGCACGTGTACGGACAAAACTTTTTGACTCAAATAAAAGTATTTTTCTAATTCCTTTTGGGGAAAAAGAGCTAACAACATAAAGATTGATGAGGAATTTGTTTTGTAATTTTTTGTTAAATATTTTTTTTTTTTTAAATTTTTATTGGCCTTAATTGTTGTTTTTAAAAATCAACGTGTACAGATAGCATAATTTCACCTAAACTAAACATTTTTTGAAACATTTTTTTTCATTGTGTAAATAATTGTCTAAAGATTGATGTCATATAATTTTTTTTACAAAAAACTTAACAAAAAAAAAATTATTAAAAAACAAAAAAAGTCTGATATTTCAAGTTTAAGGACTAGTTTGCTTTGAAATTAATTAAAAAATAGAAAATATAATCCAATCTTAATAAAAAATTATGTATTTAAAAACTAGCCATCGTGTTTTGTAATGGGTTTTAATTTTATAGATTGATTCAAAAAAAAAATTCATCAGCCATATTGTCAAAGTTGAACATTCTTCTTCAATCTGCCTTAGTTTTTTAATTGCAGGTCAAAGGCTAAGGCTCAGATTGCCAAGGCTTTCCCGAACCTAAAACCAAGTCTACAAGCGGGTTGGGAAACAACTTTTTTAATAACATGTATGCATTATTGAAATAAAACACATGTGCATTTCATAATGCGTACGTGTTTCATAATGCATACGCGTTTCATAATGCGTACGCGTTTCATAATGCGTACGCGTTTCATAATGTGTACGCATTGTTTTTTTACCCATTGGGTAAAGGTAACGCGTACGCGTTCTTTTTTCAGAATGCATATGCGTACTTTTTTCAGAACATGTATGCATTTCATAACGCGTACGCATTTTTGATATATCTATTTTTCTTGATTTGACATTTTCTAGTACAACACGTTTTTCCTGCAACATTCTTTTTCTGCAGTATGGCCCGAAAGCTCGATTTTCTACATTTTTTATTGAAAATTTGTTTTGTGCAGGGCATATTCTATTGCAAATTGGTTGAAAAGTCAAGTGCAGATTGAATTTTTTGAAGTGGAATCAAGTACAAGAATAATTTACGAGAAGATTCATAAAAGAGAGTTTTTGGATGTATTCATGATATTTTTGTGTACTTCAAAGTTCAAAGAAGAAAGGATCTTCATAGTACAAAGTGTTATTTGAATATTTAAAGGAGGTGAAAATTTGAAAATTGGTTACAAGTAAATCATTTGTTTTTTCATCAAAAAGGATTTGGTAACCATGGGATCAAACCAAAGACAAAGAAAAAAGTGTAGAAAGTCAATCAGACCCAAAGAAATTCAAGCAAATAAAGATATGGAGGCAAAAAGACAAAAGGATAGAAGAGAAAGAATTCGTCAAATGAAAAATTTGGAAGCATCTAGTTCAATGAATGTTGAAGAGAAAGTCATGAATAATGAAATGAATGTAGATGATGCAAATGTGGAGATGGTGAATATAGAAGAAAATGCAATTATGGAGACAAACTCAACTATGTTTTCAACTTCAACTTTGAATGATATGGAAATAGTACCTATGCAAACAACTTCGGGTATGTCTTCAAATCCACCTCTCAATGATATGGAAAATGCACCTATTCAAACAATCTCTCCAAGTATTTTTTTCAAACCCAAGTCTTGATAATATTGATTTTGCTTGTTTAAATGATGTTGGATACACCATTGATGATATCAATAATTCTAGGGTTGAAAGAATGCAAAAACAAAAAAATGATGAAAATATATCTTATGAGAATGAAAATGTTAATCAAATCCCTCATATTGATGAAAACGAGAATGAAATCTTTTTTACATTTGAAAATGAAAATGGGACCCCTTGTGTGAATGAAAATGAAACCCCTTGTGTGAATGAAAATTAAACCCCTTGTATGGATGAAGGTGAAAATGTTTTTTTTACAATTGAAAAAGATGTGTTAGATAACCTTCGTGGTAAAGTTTCTTGGAGACAAATTAGAACTTATGGAAATAAAATATAAAAAATGTTTTTTTATAGAAAGAAATTAGGATTCCAATGTCAACTCATGGTGCAATTGATGAGAATGTGGAAAATGAGAAAAGTGATGAAAAAATTAGGTATTTTTGTAAAACCAAAAAAGAAAGATGATTCAGTAGAACAAGTCATTTCTAGTGTTGCTAATGCTATTGATTTTATAGGTAAGAAAAGTCGATCTAAAGATAAAAATGCGACTCGTCGTGCAATAGCAACTGCTTTAGTTGATAATGCAACTTCAAATAAAAGAATGTTAAGTAAGATTAGTAAATATATAAAAGTAAATCCTAAAACTTTGATTAGAGCTGATAAAATAAGAGAAAATTCTGAAAAGGATCCAATTAATCAATGTTGGAGTTTTAGTGGTAGACTCCCAAGATTAGACATGAAATTAACTAATGAAATTAAATCTTTAATCGATAAATTTTGGCATGATAATACAAGAGTATCACCTAACATTAGAGATGTCTTAAAATTAAGGGTGGGTTCCAAAGTTAGTGTACCTCATCCAAAGCATCTCTTAGATATGACTCAAACTGAATTATATAAAAAAAAATTAGATGCTTCAATCTTACCATTGAATATTAAAATAAGTCAAAGATCATTCGAAAAGTGTAAACCTTGGTATGTTAGAATTAATAAGCAACGAATTTCTTGTTGTTGTAAGACTCATGTACAATTTCATTATTATTATGATAGTTTTCGATATATACGATGCACTTTGCATGTTAACCAAATTATGCAGGACATTTGTGGTATTAATATGCCACCTGAAAGAATCAAAGATTTTATATCAGGTTTGTTTTGTGAACCCTCTAACGGAAACTTATTTTATTTAAAATCATGTATTTCTAGAGAATGCGATAGATGTGCCAAATTTTCATTATTGGTGAATGTATGCATGAAAGTAGTTTAAATGAATTTGGACAACAATTAGTAGATGTAAAAAGATTTAAAAATGTTGAGTATTCTTTAAAAGATTGAAAAACTAGAAAACGTTGCGAGCTAATTATGGATAAAAATACTGTGCATGCATTTATTAAAGAGTTTAAATATAAGATTGTACCTAAATATATTCAACACTCTCAGTATGCTCATTGGCTTGATAATCAATTTTGTTTATGTAAAAACACATTCCCAATTGGAACTATATTGTTAGTTGTTGATTTTGCTAAAAATTATACTCTTGCTCCATAAGAATAAATTAATCACAGTATTATAATTCAATGCAAGTAGCTATTTTTGTTCATATTGTTTATAGACATGCAGATGATAGTAGAGAAGATAATAGGAAAAAATTGAGAGAGTACCATTTTTATGTAAGTGATAATCGATTACATTCATCTGATTTTGTTCAATATTGTTTTGATATATTTTTCAAAAATTTAAAAGAAAGAGGAATTCAATTGCTAGAACATCTCATATGGTCAAATAATTGCACGGGTCAATTCAAAAATGCTAGGATGTTTTATTGGTTATGTAGAGTTCATAAGGAAAATAATATCCAACACATATGGAGTTTTTTTAAGCCGGTCATGTTAAGGGAGAACACGATGGAGCAGGTGCATGTGTGAAATGAGCTCTTGCTAGAGAGCAACTAAAATTTGAGGATGCTGCAAAATTTAGAGATGCATGTGCAGTTGTAGATTGGTGCAATACCAAATTATCTACAAGAGTAAATGAGAGATCAATAATTCACCACTTCTTTTGGTTAGTTGAAGAAAATGATATTTGTTCTCGACAAGATTTTGAAACAATTAATGGATCTGCAAAATGGAATTCATTTAAGAGTTTGAATGCAAACACATGGACAATATGGACAAGGGAGTTGGCATGTTTTTGTCAATTTTGTATTGCATGTGATTGGGAGACTTGTGAAAATATGGAATGGGTTGAACAATGGCAACAAAGAGCCTTAACACCTACATTGACACATGTTCAACATGGAACAATAATTGAAGATAATCAAGCATTCGCATTAGATGATTATGATCGTGTTTCTGATCTTGTACAAGAAGGTACATTATTTATTAAGATGAATTTTATATGTATGCATGTTTATATACATGAATTAAATATAATTCGTGCTCTTTATTGAATTTTTTATCTATTTTTGTAGGACATGTGTATGATGTTGTTGCACCCGAGGGGAATGAACAGGAGACAGAGTACTGGTTGGCTAGATGTGTTGAGAGAAAATATAAGTTGGTACATCCTAGAGTGGGTGATGATAACTTTGAGTATCCAACTGGTTCAGTCGTTGTTGTTGGCACCTGGCTTCAAAAATATTTGATAAGAAAGAATGGCTTGCCTGCATTTGAAGATTATGAAAGACACAAAAAGATTATACATTATTCACATTTGATTTTGGCAACCAATACAAAACTAGTTAGATATCACAGGAGGCCTGCTAATAAAGTTTTATGGACACTTTCAATGGATGATCATGAGACAATAATAGATACATTACAAAAAAGAGAGGAAGTAGATGGTACAATAGAGTAAATAAATATTGGTAAGTATATCTAGTTGTATGTATATATTTAATTGATATATATATTTGTCTTTAAATTCATTTCCTTATTAAAGTTTTATATCATTTTTTGTTTCAGGTCTCCCTTGATACTAGATGTTTTACAAAAAAGAGAGGAGATGCACTCTTATTACAATGGAATTCGAATGTAGAGATAGGTAACTATATATAGTTGTCAATACATTTAGTTGAGAGTATAAATATAAAACTAAATTTAATTCATTGTCATTTTATTAAAAAAAATATAATTTATTTCATATCCCCTTAAGCCATCCTCTTATGTACCATTAATCCATCCTTTTGCATCCCCTTTAAGTCTCTCTATTAATTCCCCTTAATTCATTCTATTAGGACCCCTTAATCCATATCCTTGTATATCTATCCTTAATCCATCCTCTTGCATCCCCTTAAGTCACTCTCTCAACACCCCTTAAGCCATCCCCTTAGGTCACATGGTTTAGGGTTTAGGGTTTCTAGGGTTCATGAGATGCTTAGAATAACAAGTTTATATGGATTAATGGTTTAGGGTTGATCTCCTAGGACTTACGTCACGTGGTTTAGGGTTTAGGGTTTCTAGGGTTCATGTGATGCTTAGAATAACAAATTTATATGGATTAATGGTTTAGGGTTGATCTCCTAGGATTTAGGTCACGTGGTTTAGGATTTAGGGTTTAGGGTTTCTAGGGTTCATGTGATGCTTAGAATAACAAATTTATATGGATTAATGATTTAGGGTTGATCTCCTAGGATTTAGGTCACGTGGTTTAGGATTTAGGGTTTAGGGTTTCTAGGGTTCATGTGATGCTTAGAATAACAAATTTATATGGATTAATGGTTTAGGGTTGATCTCCTAGGATTTAGGTCACATGGTTTACGGTTTAGGGTTTCTAGGGTTCATGTGATGCTTAGACTAACAAATTTATAAGGATTAATGGTTTAGGGTTGATCTCCTAGGATTTAGGTCACATGGTTTAGGGTTTAGGGTTTCTAGGGTTCATGTGACGCTTAGAATAACAAATTTATATAGATTAATGGTTTAGGGTTGATCTCCTAGGATTTAGGTCACGTGGTTTACGGTTTAGGGTTTCTAGGGTTCATGTGATGCTTAGAATAAAAAATTTATATGGATTAATGGTTTAGGGTTGATCTCCTAGGATTTAGGTCACATGGTTTAGGGTTTAGGGTTTCTAGGGTTCATGTGATGCTTAGAATAACAAATTTATATGGATTAATGGTTTAGGTTTGATCTCCTAGGATTTAGGTCACATGGTTTACGGTTTAGGGTTTCTAGGGTTCATGTGATGCTTAGAATAACAAATTTATATGGATTAATGGTTTAGGGTTGATATCCTAGGATTTAAGTCATGTGGTTTAGGGTTTAGGGTTTCTAGGGTTCATGTGATGCTTATAATAACAAATTTATATGGATTAATGGTTTAGGGTTGATCTCCTAGGATTTAGGTCACATGGTTTAGGGTTTAGGGTTTCTAGGGTTCATGTGATACTTAGAATAACAAATTTAAAGGACCCTTAATCCACCCTCTTGCATCCCCTTAAGACATCCCTTTAAATGACCCTTAAGTCATATCCTCTTACATGTACCCTTATTCCACAATCTTGCATCCCTTAAGTCACTCGCATAATTCCCCTTAAGCCATTCTCTTAGTACCCATTAAGCCATGCCCTAGGGTTCATGACATGCATCCCCTTCATCCATCCTATGGCAAACATCATTTGAATTTGTATGGAATTTATAAGATCCAATTTTGTAACTTTTACTATATATTTACTTAAATGACTCAAAAAAATTATAGAACTACTTACTTACATTAATTATTTTTGGAGGTTCTCATCAAGTCAGTCTACCATGCGATTGTCACTGAAAAAATATTTTATCAAGAGACTATGTAAATATCAATTTTTCGTCTTCACGTAAAAATTGATAAGTTAAATAATTGGATATACATGTGCACACATATATGTTTCATCATGTTGTATAGTTGTATGATTTTCAATGAACTTATTTGTAACTTTTTAAAAATATCATTCCAATTTTATAGATTATACATTTCATATAATTGTTCAAATATTTTCTAGAATTGGTAAATAGTTAAAATTGCGTGCTCTTAATTTATTATGAATATAATCTAAACTATTTAAGGAATATTTAAGTTTATCACCTTTAACCATGTGATAAATTATATATTTATCAAATTTGATTGTAGAGATAAGAATTTATATAGTGCATGTATTACTTGAAAATTAGATAAAATATCTAGATCTACATATGTATGAGTGCATATAATCATCAAAATAAACATAACATGATCATAATTCACTGCATATATATAATCATCACATTAAAGTCATCTGATATAAATAAACAAAAATATGTATATGTCAAGTCCAACACATAAAAGTTTAAATAAAACTAGAGATGTCTGGTCTATTTAAAATTTAAAACCATTTAACTATCAGGTTGATCAGTCAAATGAAGTCTCCTCTTTGTTCCAGGTCGATTAGATGTACCTGCATCATGTTGTAAAAGAGTACAAGTAACTTGAAATTAGATTTAAATTTATTTATAAATTTTGATATAATTAAACATATTTAAACCTGAAAATATAAACTTTTAGATAAAAAAAAAAAAAATTAATTAAATATCTAGTAAATACAATAAAAATGATTTTTAGTACATGCATAATTTACCATATGATCATGTGAATCTACTGGAACATTTTGTTCAACGGGTAGCATAACTGCCACTTGAGAAGATCCAAATGCCTGATCTACTATATCCTGCATATTCATATAAAGCAATCAATATGTTAAAACCTCGAATATATATATATATATATATATTTAAAAGATTCGTAAAAATTGTTTAGGATATTTAGTAAAGTTTACAACCTCGAATGATATGACCTCAAGATCACGCACCTGAGATTGCCCATGCATAAATGTTGACGATGTATCAGGTGCACCTGCAATGGGTGTCTCATGAAACCCCTGCATATAGATGTACAACCATTTGTATAGATCATTCACGTATGTGTATGTAAATGTAAAAATTGTTTAGGATATTTAGTAAATTTTACAACCTTGAATGATATGACCTCAAGATCACGCACCTCAAATTGCCCATGCATAAATTTTGATGATGTCTCAGGTGCACCTGCAATGGGTGTCTCATGAAATCACTGCATATATATGTACAACAATTTGTATAGATCATTCACGCATGTTTATGTAAATGTAAAAATTAAATTAGATCTATGATGTGTATTTAATTCAAACTTAACAATTTTTTTGAAAGAACACACCTGAGCTCATGATGACTCAAGACCGCTCACCACAACTTGTGGTTGGTCAGCACTAGGCACGCTCATCTGACCTCCCTGCATCTAGATATAATATATATCAATCACACATCATGTGTAAACATTCAAAATAAATTAGATATATATCCACACAAACTAAATTTAATATATATTGGTTTAAGTACCTGACCAAAAGGTGAGCCCATATCTACAACACTTGACATATAGACATGATCATTTTGAGTTTCAGGCATTGTCTGATCATGCGTCTACACCAAACACTTATTGAGTCAATATTGTAATAAATATAAATAATTTGATGTTATTATTTAAACATGAATTTTGCACATTCCAAAAAAAAAATTAAGTTCAAAAGATGAACATACCTGTGTAAGATGATGCTCAGAATATAGTAAATCCATAAATGACTTTGTCTCACATGCATGTGGGTCACCTGAAGTGGATGCCTGGGTAAGTGCACCAATCTATGACACAATTTTGGCTGTTAAGATGCCACTTTTTTTCTGAAATCAGGAAAATCTGATTTGCATGAGAAAATGAAGATAGTTACACTCAAAATTTCAAGATGTGGCAAGAACAAAATTTGAAGTCCTCTGAGTCTAGTTTATAAGCTACTATTTTTTTTTGAAATTACTAAAGATTAAGGGTCTCAAAAATGGGGGGACCCAAAATAGGTCCTATTTTTATCAAAAAAAATAGCATAGCGCCTAAGGGCTCCCCCCTTTTTGGTTAACTTTTTTTTAGAATTTCAAAAATCCCAACAGTGAGAAATTAGCTAACACCATGTAGTTTATCCTCCTTCTTTTGGATAATTTTTTTAATGAATATATAATATTTTATGAATTTTCAAAGTGGACACATCCTGAAAAGCTGAAATTTGAGCGTGCTCCCCCTCAAATTTTTTGCAAACTAATTGAAAATTGATTTTTTTTTTTCATCATGTGTAGAATGGAGTCTAGTTTCAAAAAACTTAATTTGTTTCACATTCCGATGAATGTGTAAAAATCCATCATAAACCTAGCACATGTTGGTTTTTGACCAAAAATGAAGGCATTTACAATAGAAGCCATGGATCAAAACATTAACTAAATCAAAATGAAAAAAGAATTATATATTTAGATAGCTGAGATAGAGGTTAAAACTATCATGGTTTTTTTTATAAAATTGCATTGAAATACGTGCAAATGAGATGGGGAGCACGGTAAAAAATATGAGAAAATTTAGCAAATCATGTTAATTAACACATCTAAAGCAAACCTTTTGGCGAGTGCCAAATGACTCATCACATTTGGCATGCGCCAAATGGCCTGCTATGCACAGAACTAGATTTTTGCTTTCTCTTTTAGGGAAATTATATACATGAAATAAACATTTAAGTATAAGCTAACATTTACATATGGACATTTACTTTCTTATACTTTAAGTTATATTTCATGTATATATAGGCAGGATGTTTGAGAGTGATTTCAGATCTCTAAGAGTTATAATGCAAATTCTAGTTTTTGGAAGATCTTAAAAAATTTAGACTTAGTCAAATTTCAGTAATCAACATGTCAAATTACAGTAATCAGGAGGTCAAATTTTAGTACTCAGGAGGTCGAATTTCATCTCTCACTCATTTTCATCTCTTATTCTCTAGACCTCTCTCTAGATCTCACTATCTCCATCCCTTTATCGAACAATATCTTCCTTGAGCTCAGGAACTATGTCTCTACATGTCCATCTCTCTCTCCTTCCCTCTCCAATATCTATCTCCCTCCCTCCTTCCCTCTCTACATTTTTCTATCTCTCATCCCTCTCCTTTAATCTCTATATATCTCTCTCTACTCTCTACACCTACCTATCCCTCCCTCCCTCCCTCTCCTCTCTTTCTCTCTCTCTTTGCTTCCCTCGCTCTCTCCTCCCCTCTCTACTCTCTATCTTGTCATTCTCTCTCTCCTTCCCTCTCTAGTTCTCTCTATCTCACTTCTCTCTCCTTCCCTCCCTCCCTCTCTAATTTTCTCTATCTCCCTCTCTCTCTCCTTCCCTTTCTACTTCTCTTTATCTCACCTCTCTTTCTCCCCCTCTCTCTCTCCCTCTCTCTTCCTTTCACCCACCTTTTCTCTCTACTTCTCTCTATCTAACCTATCCCTCTATACATCTCTATCTCTCCCCCCTCCTTCCATCTCAATCTCTTCACCTTCCTCCTTATCTCTCTAATTTTAAGCTTTGTCACACATCTCTATCACCTATCTCACTTCTCTCTTTCCCCTTCCCTCTCTACTCTCTTTCTCTCTATCTCACCCCTCCTCTCTCTTATCTCTCTCACCTCTGTCTCTCCATCCCTACCTCTTCCTCCCTCTCTCCTTCCCTCTATTTTTCTCTTTATCTCCTCCTCCCTCTATCTACCTAGACCTCTCTCTATTTTTGTCTCACCTCTCTCTCCATCCCTACCTCTTCCTCCCTCTCTCCTTCCCTCTATTTTTCTCTTTATCTCTCCTCCCTCTATCTACCTAGACCTCTCTCTATTTTTGTCTCACCTCTCTCTCCATCCCTACCTCTCCCTATATCTCTCCTTTCATATCTACTTCTCTCTACCTAGTTGTCCCTCTATACCTATTTCTCTCTCCCTCCTTGCCTCATCTCTCTCAATATCTCACCTTCTTTCCCTCTCTAATTCCCTCTCTAATTATCTCTCTATCACCTCTCTCTATCTCTCTCCTTCCTCTCTACTCTCTTTATCTCTCCCTCCCTCCTCTTTCTATCTCTCCTCTCTCCCTCCCCCTCTTTCTATATCTCTTTTCCCTCTCTCTACCTATATCTCTCTCCTTCTATCTATCTCAACTATCCATCTTTACCTATCCCTCCCTCCTCTCTCTCTTTCACAAAAATTCAATCTACATCTCTTTGTCTAGCCTACCCCTATATACCTCATTTTCTCTCCCTCTCTCTTTCCCTCTCTCAATCTATCTACCTTTCTCATTACACCTCTACTTCTCTCTATCACCTCTCTCTCTCCCCCTTCCCTCTTTACTTTCTTTCTCTCTATCTCACCCCTCTCTCCTTAAATATC
>CM021102.1:821539372-821714444 GCA_007115665.2 Sequoiadendron giganteum
ACTCTGTCTTTCTCCCTCTCTCTCCCCCTCTCTCAGATATCTCCCTCCCACTCTCTCTCTCCCTCTATCTCATGTATCTCCCCCCACCCCCTCCATCTCTCTCGAATCCCTCTATCTTGAGTACTCCCTCTCCCCCCAGTACTCCCTCTCCCTCCCACACCCTCTCTATCTCTCAAGTCTCTCTCTCTCTCACTCCTTGTATCTCTCCCATCCCTCTATCTCTCACTCCCTCTCTCTCCTGCTCTCTTAGGTATCTCTTTCCCACCCCCTCTCTCCCACTTTGTCTCCCTCTCCTTCTCTCTCGGGTGTCTCCCTCCAACTCCCTCTCCCTCCCTCTCTCTCACCCTCTCTCTTTGTCTCTATGGATTAGGGTTTAACGGTTGAGGGATTAAGCCTCACTTATGTCACAATCCCTCTCTGTCAGGCCACACTTACCTCCCACCCTACTTTCTTAGGTCTCTCCTTCCCACCCCCTCTCTCCCACTTTGACTCCCTCTCTCTAAAGTCTCTCCTTTTCAAAGGAACATATTTGGCGAGTGCCAAATGGGTTTTACCTTGAAATGGTTAAAATAAGGGTTGACCCCATGATTCAAGCCCACATTCTCCTATGTTTGTCTGGTTTAGTGCTTTACCCGAGTTAGAAACGCCTTTTTTTCAGTAGTTGACTTCATATTGTACCAATCTATGCCTGATCCATCACCTTTTTACCACCAATCTACATGGTAGACAACATAGCAGAAGATATTTTGACGTTTCTACATCATTTTACATTATCTAAGGTAATATATTCATTTTGGTAAATTGAAATGTTTGTCTTTAGTATATTTGTTTGTTTTTGACAATATAAACTAAATTTCCTTAATGATTTTATTAATCATAACAATTGGACTTAGAATTCAACATTGAATTAGATGGGATTTGCATAAAAAAGTTTAATTTTTAGATTTGCATAAAAAATTCAATTTTTATGAGTTTGAAGAACAGAAAAAATAAAAAACATGACATTTACTTAACATAAATTTACTTATGAATTATATTTGCATTGCTTATAGTAGTCCATTTCCAGCATGGCTAGTGGAATTCAATGTATTTCATTCTTTTTCCAACTAATTTGGAAAACTTTTATTTTCATCTAATTTGGAAAACCTCATTGCCAAAGAAATAGTGAATAATGATTAGATATAGCATCACAAACCCTTCTTTGAATCCATATTCTTCATGACTTTGTTGACAATCCAAAATTTGGTTTTGAGAAAAATAAACACAAGAGTCTCTAGTTTTCATTTAGGTGGCAGCAATTTATACCCTAGGTTTGTGATTCTCATTGATTTGCTATATTGAATGGTTTCCACCCCTCTCTGCATCAATTTTTTCTGTAAAATGCATTACTTACTTTTGTTCTATGTGTGTTTGTGGACATGTAGCATTTAAGGTCATGCCAAGGAAATGACTGAAGCCTCTAACACCAGAAGAGCATGCAGTTAAAAATGCAAGGAGAAGAGAATCAAAAAATGTAGCTTGTGAAGCAAAGGAATTTCAGCCCATACAACCACAAACTTATGTGCAATCTAAGAGAGATGTCAAATTGGAAAAACAAAGGGCATGAATGAGGAATGTTTGTGGAAGGACAGGAATGAATACAGAAGTTGGGGGCATATCATCAACCATAGGTGAAGCTCAATGCACATCTCCAATTGAAGACACATTGACAACAACATGCGGTTTTCCAGGTACATCGGAAATCACATCTCCAATTGAAGACACACCATCAAAAACATTACGTTTTGAAAGTACATCAGCAAACACATCTCTATTTGAAGGAACTCCACAAACAACATCTCAAGTTGGAGGTACAACATCATTTACATGTCAATCTCAAGGTATGTCATCAATTGCACCTCCAATTGAAGGTACACGATCTATCCCCAATGTTGTTGACCTTCCCAATATTGACACAAATTTACATTTGAGAACTCCCCTAGAGTTTTGCGTAGAAAACCTACATTTTTTATTGATATTGATTCCAATTTTTTGAAATGGATACCTAATAAGATTCCAAAACGTACATGTCAAAGATATGCAGAAAGGATATGGAGTTTGTTTTTTGCGAAGCTAAGTGAGGGTGGAAGATGCCAACTATTTGTTGAAATGATGAGGCAACTCAAATTTAGGCCCACCATGAAGGATCTTGGGCTAATATTTTTGAATGACTCAAGTGAAAATTCCATTGTAAGGAACTTGATGAGTGCATACAAGAGTGTGGGTTCCACCTCAGGCACGAAGGATAGTTGTGCCACACGACATGTGATGACAACAACACTGTTAAGCAGTCAAACAAGGAACAAGGTGAACCTTACAAAGGCAAGTAACTCTTTGAAAATAAGTAGATCATCTCTAATGAGAGCCAAAGGAAGGCATGAAAGAGTGGAGGATCCAAATAGCAATGAGTTATGGGATTTTTCGAGTAGAGTGCCACAGAAAGACACAAGAATTGCTCAAGGCTTCAGATCTTTAATTGTGAATTATTGGAAGGATAACACAAGGACCTCTCCTAATCAAAGAGATATTGTAAGAAGGAGAATTGGTAGTATAAACCGTGAGCCACATCCAATGCATTATTTGGATACCACTCAAACCCAATTTTTTGCTGATTTTGTACAAAAGTTTCTTGAAATTAAAATATGTCAAAGGTATTTTGAAGTGCTAAAGCCTTTTTATGTCAAAATAAATCACACACGCACTACTTGTTGCTATAAGGTTCATATTGAGTTTTCTTACCATTATGATGTTTATCGACAATATGTGTAGATATGCATACTGACAATGTTTTGCAGGAATGTAACATAATGCCTCCACCTAAATCGTCAAGGAAATTTTTGTCTTCCATTTTATGTGAAAGAGAGGATGGTCAATTTTTTTACAAAAAATCATGTTTGGATGGCACATGTGATCATTATGGTGGCATGCAACATTTGCCAATTTGCTAACACATGGCTAGTACACACACAATTGGAGACAAAATTGTGGAATTTGGAAAATATACGACAGTGGCATACAGTCTAAAAGATGGGAAAGAAGCAAAGAATTGTGAATTGGTTAGTGATAAGATTCCAGTGTATCAATTTATGCGCATTTTTCGTGATCGGGTGGTTTATGATTATGCAATGCATACACACAGAACACAATGGTTGGACTCACAATTCAAGTTATGCAAGGACACATTTCCACTTCGTCATATCGTTTCCATTGTCGACTTTGTTGAGAACTACACACTACAAGCACAAAATGAGGTGCAATCATAGTACTACAACTCTATGCACGTTTCTATATTTGTACATATAGCATTCATTCATGCAAATGATAGTATAGAGGAAAATAGGAAAGTATTGAGGGAGTATCACTTTTACATCAGTGATGATCGCACACATTCTGTAGAGTTTGTTCAAGGTTGCTTTCATATGTTCTATGTCGATCTGGCTAGCAGGGGCATACCATTTATTCAACATATCATATGGTCAGATGATTGTACATCACAATTCAAGAATGCCAGAATGTTTTACTGGTTGAGCAGGATGCATAGGATTAGTGGTGTTCAACATATGTGGAACTTCTTAGAGGCCGGGCATGGAAAGGGGGAGCATGATGGAGCAGGTGCATGTATCAAAAGAGCCCTAGCATGAGAAGAGTTAAAGTACACAAATAGTGTAAATTTGATAGATGCAAGATCAATTTTCCAGTGGTGCAATAGTTCAATGGGTCCAGGTAGTGAAGGAAATTCTTTAGTTCATAGATTTTTTCATTTAGTATATGATACTAACATTGCAAAATATGAGGATTGTTGTACACTAACAGGATCGAGCGAGCTACACTCTTTTAGAAGCTCCAATGCAAGTACATGGACTATCCATACAAGGAAGATGGCATGCTTTTGTTATGAATGTACACTTCAATCATGGAATGATTGCAAGTCAACAGAGTGGGTTGATGAATGGTCTGTAAGAAGTCTAACCCCACTTGACACTTATTAGCTCTCGACGTCTCTACAAATCACGGAGATGCAATCATCCATTGAATTTGATCATGTATCGGACCTACTAGAACCAAGTAATATATCTTACTTACAAGTTTTAT
This sequence comes from Sequoiadendron giganteum, assembly GCA_007115665.2. Lineage (NCBI taxonomy): Eukaryota > Viridiplantae > Streptophyta > Pinopsida > Cupressales > Cupressaceae > Sequoiadendron > Sequoiadendron giganteum. The sequence goes on from CM021102.1 coordinate 821,543,504, forward strand.
TATGTTGCTTAGTAAATAAATCTAATAAGATGAACATATCAATGCAAGGCACATTTATGCGGTAATTGCAAATGAAGACAATGAAGAGGGTACAAATTATTACCTGTGCTGTTGTATCGAGGCCAAAAAGAAATTGGAGTCTCCAATTATAGACGGAGAAAACATAGAATATCCTACAGGTTCGGTGGTTGTTACTGGAACATGGCTTCGAAGGTATCCAGTTAAGAATGTTGCAGTTTTGTTGTTTGAGGACTTCGACACGCATCAGAAAATTCTTTAGTATTCGAACCTTGTCATCGCCACCAACGTTCATTTGATCAAATATAAGGGTAAACTTGCGAACAAGAACTTGTGGAAAGTGTGTGAGTCTGACCATGAGGCAATACTCGAAACAATAAAGACTAGAGCAGACCCAAATAGTTCCCTGGATTGATTTGTAAGTATGCACATTGAATTTGTAAAGCCATGTTATTGATCACTCTTTTGGACCAACACCTTGCAATAAGGCTTTTTCACGATTATTGTTTGATGTCATATGCATTTACGACTGTCATTGATCCTTTTCTGATTGTGACTATAGGTAATACTGAATTTTGTCAAATTATATAAGAAAAGAACAACATCAGTTGTTGGTGCAAGTGTTCAGTGGTATGAGAAACATCGGTTGCTGGTGCATTTTCTGGTCGTCAATCTTCTCTTTCTTTTCCATCTCCTAGATTTATCGGATTGTTATATGCTACACATTTTATGTTAAGCCTCTTAGTGAGAAATCGATGCAACCTAGGTCACCTCTAACATACCTTAGGGTATGACATTCAACAAAACAACTACTATGGTTCAACCGACTTGATCCCTTAAGGGTGCAAAGTGCAAAAGGGCAACAATATTTGACAGGGTATTACTCATAAATCATGGTGATTACGAAATATCTATCTGAACCTACGAGTTCATGTTGGGCCCCTCTACAATAACCTTTCTCAGTTTTCGCTATCTCGGAGGGTTTTTCCTATGGTGGCGAATTTTCACTCGAGGAAAAAGTTGTCAAATGCAAGTAGTTGAAAGTTGCAAAGTGGTGCAACTTTTATTCTATAGCTCGTGTGACCAAAAAAACTATTCCAACGTGTCTGGGTGGGTGCATTTACGTTAGGAATGGTCCTCTTTCATACCTAAACACGCGGAATCGCTTTGAGCTACATTCAACCAGATCGATCCCTTAAGGGTCCAAAGTGCAAAATGGCTGCGAAATTCAGCATGCTATTACTTGGACACCGTGATGCTTAGAAACTTCTCATTTGAACCTATGAGTTCAAATTGGGCCCCTCTACAATAACCTTTCTCATTTTTTGTTGTCTCGGAGGCTTTTTCCTATGGTGGCAAATTTTCACTCGAGGAAAAAGTTGTCAAATGCAAGTAGTTGAAAGTTGCAAAGTGGTGCAACTTTCATTCTGCAGCTCGTGTGACCAAACAAACTGTTCCAATGCATTCGGGTGGGTATGTTTACGCTAGGAATAGTCTTCTTTCACACCTAAACATGTGGAATCATTCCGAGCTACGTTCAACCGGATCGATCCCTTAAGGGTCCAAAGTGCAAAATGGCTGCGAAATTCAGCATGCTATTACTCAGACACCATGACACTTAGAAACTTCTCGTCTGAACCTACAAGTTCACATTGGGCCCCTCTACAATAACCTTTCTCGATTTTCGCTATCTCGGAGGCTTTTTCCTATGGTGGCAAATTTTCACTCGAGGAAAAAGTTGTCAAATGCAAGTAGTTGAAAGTTGCAAAGAGGTGCAACTTTCGTTCTGTAGCTCATGTGACCAAACAAACTGTTCCAACATGTCCGAGTGGGTACGTTTACGCTAGGAACGGTCCTCTTTCACACCTAAACACGCAGAATCGCTTCGAGCTACGTTCAACCAGATTGATCCCTTAAGGGTCCAAAGTGCAAAATGGCTATGAAATTCAGCATGCTATTACTCGGACACCGTGATGCTTAGAAACTTCTCATCTAAACCTATGGGTTCATGTTGGGCCCTTTTACAATAACCTTTCTCGGTTTTTTCCATCTCGGAGGGTTTTTCCTATGGTGGCAAATTTTCACTCGAGTAAAAAGTTGTCAAGTGCAAGTAGTTGAAAGTTGCAAAGTGGTGCAACTTTCGTTATGCAGCTCGTGTGATCAAACAAACTATTACAACACATTTGGGTGGGTACGTTTACGCTAGGAATGGTCCTCTTTCACACCTAAATACACGGAATCGCTCTGAGCTACGTTCAACCAGATCGATCCCTTAAGGGTCCAAAGTGCAAAATGGCTATGAAATTCAACATGCTATTACTCAGACACCGTGATGCTTAGAAACTTCTTGTCTAAATCTATGAGTTCACATTGGGCCCATCTACAATAACCTCTCTCGGTTTTTGCTATCTTGGAGGCTTTTTCCTATGGTGGAAAATTTTTACTCGAGGAAAAAGTTGTCAAATGCAAGTAGTTGAAAGTTGCAAAGTGGTGCAACTTTTGTTCTGTAGCTCATATGACCAAACAAACTATTCTAACATGTCTACGTGGGTACATTTACGCTAGGAATGGTCCTCTTTCACACCTAAACAAGCAGAATCGCTCTGAGCTACATTCAACTGGATCGATCCCTTAAGGGTCCAAAGTGCAAAATGGTTGCGAACTTTAGTATGCTATTACTTGGACACCGTGATGCTTAGAAACTTCTTGTCTAATCCTACAAGATCATGTTGGGCCCATCTATAATAACCTCTCACAGTTTTTGCTATCTGATAGGCTTTTTCTTGTGTTGGCGAATTTTCACTCAGGGAAAAAGTTGTCAAATGCAAGTAGTTGAAAGTTGCAAAGTGGTGCAACTTTCATTCTGCAGCTCGTGTGACCAAACAGACTGTTCCAACACATCTAGGTGGGTACGTTTACGCTAGGAATGGTCCTCTTTTGCACCTAAACACGCAGAATCGCTCTGAGCTGCGTTCAACCGGATCGATCCCTTAAGCGTCCAAAGTGCAAAATGGCTGTGAACTTCAACATGCTATTACTCGAACATCGTGATGCTTAGGAACTTCTCGTTTGATCCTATGGGATCACGTTGGGCCCCTCTACAATAACCTTGCTCGGTTTTCGCTATCTCAGAGGCTTTTTCCTATGGTGACAAATTTTCACTCGAAGAAAAAGTTGTCAAATGCAAGTAGTTGAGGCATATTATCAAACAATTCACTGCCTTGTCTATGGCTTGCCACGGCATTCCATCACCATGAGACCACTTTTCTTTGAGGCATTTTTTGAAAAATTTCAATGGCTTGTCTATGCTATTGCTTACTATTATGCTTTCCTAGATTTTTTCCAAGCATCCATAGCTTGTTCGAAAGCATATGTTTTAGGCTTTTAGCCATAGCAAGAAGGCAATGAACTATTTGATAAAATGCTTTGGTAGACATATATGAAAAAAATTGTATCATAGACAAGGGATTGAACTATTTGAAAAAATGCCTCAAAGAAATGTGGTCTCATGGAATGCCATGACAAGCTAAAGCAATTGGCAGTTGCTCCTAGTTATTAGTTATGCAATGTGAAGTAATTGCATAACTACTTAGGTTGACTTTGTCAAAAGCTATATTGTAATTGAATTTTTGTCATCTATCAGCATCTAGTTATTCGTTATACAATGTGAAGTGATGCTTTGAATTTGAAAGATGTGCAATGCATGAATAAAAACTACAAAAATCTATTTTCTACATTTCATTAGTTAAACTCTTTATTTTATTTTCTCTCTATATCTCTATGCTATGGAAATGCCTTTCGATTTCAAAAAAGATAGTTTTTATCTCTTGTTATACAATTTTTTACGTTTTTTTATCTCTTGTTATAAAAAGGAGCAGATATACAATGTTAAAGAAGAGTGAAAGCACAACTAAATTTATCATTTCAAAGCAATTTTATTGATGCATTTTTTCAAACAGTTCACTGCCTTCTCTATGCTATTGCTTACTATTATGCTTTTGATATATTTTTTGAAGCATCCATAGCTTGTTCAAAATCACTTGTTTTAGACTTTTAGCCATAGCAACAAGGCAGTGAACTGTTTGAGAAGATGCTTTGGTAGACATGTATGAAAAATGTGGTAACATAGACAAGGCAGGGAACTATTTGAAAAAATATCTCAAAGAAATTTGGTCTCATAGAATGCTATGATAAGAAAATGCAATTTCGCAACTGCTCCTAGTTTAGTTATGCAATGTGAAGAAATTGCATAACTGCTTAGGTTGACTTTGTTCAAACTATATTGTAATTCAATTTTCGGCATCTATCAGCATCTATTTATTAGTTATGCAAAGTGAAGTAATGCTTTGACTTTGAAAGATGTGCAATGCAATGTAATCAATGACATCAATAAAAACTACAAAATTCCATTTTTTACAATTCATTAGTTAAAATATTTATTGTATTTGCTCTCTATATTTCTATATGCTATGTAAATACCTTGCAATTTTATTTAAAAGATTAATAGGTCAGTTAGGTGGTATTTGCAAAATCTAGTTGTGAATGAATGGTAATTAATAGCAAAATTGGCAAATTGCCATCTTAGAAGTCTAACAAAGGGTGGTTATGGTGGTTGATCAGCTCAAGGGGTAGTTGGAAGGTGGTATCAAGATATATTTTTGTAATACCCCGAGTTGAGGGTTGATTTTGTTCAGTTTCTAATAACAAAATATACTTGAAAACGTTGATCACTGGTTTTCTTTGTTTTCCTGAATTTTCTTTGCCTTGCATAGGCCCATACAAGTCTATCATGACTTGAGGTTTTGGATACTTGACTGCATATGTTTTTACTCTCTTTGCATCTGTTCTGAAGGTTTAAATCCACCATTGGTGTGTGTTGGATCAGCAAACTTGGTTACTACTTTGTTTTTTGTGTTAGGGGTTTTGAGGGCAACACCATGACACATTAGTTAATCCACCTACTGTTCTGACCCTATTGCTCAGTGGATTAGCCTGTACCATGATTAGTTTGGTGTATGAATACTTTGGAGGCTGAGAGAATGAATAAACTCAGTGGGGTGTGAAGTTCTAATGTTGTTCAGGGGTGTTTCCACCATGAAAGTAAGGAACTCAAGTACTAAATTTGAGAAATACTGAAAGGAATGGGATTGTGAGTGTCCTTTCAATTAGGGCAGAGGTATTGTGGGTTGTTTTCACCTTTAGAAGGATTGGGGGAGGTATGGAGTTATGAGTTTCTTTAAAACCCTTCTTTTTGTGAAGGTTTAGGATGGTTTGTGAGTAGAGGAATAGAACAAGTTCTTGGGGCTCTTAAAATGGGAGAATCCTGAGTTTGGTGAGCATCCCTAAGACTGTTTCAAATTTCCTTGGTTTGGAGGTGAGTTTGCGAGGGGGTTCCTTTGGAAATTAGGCCTAACTGTGAAGCCTAGAGCGAGGTAGGTGTATTGAAAGTTCATGTTGGTCCAAAAGAGTTACTATTGGTTTTGGCATATGTTGTGTAACCCTGAAAGGGTATCTTAATCCACCTTTAAATGGTCAGGTTTTTTGGAAAGGTTGGGAGAAATTAGGCTTGGACGGGGTTTTAAGTTTGGTGCAGGAGCACCTACACCACATCATCAATTTTCTTTTATTTGAATACATCAATAGGGAAATGTTAGTGTCTTTAGGTTTATTTTGTCTAATAAGCTCTGAGAGATCAAACATAATGCAAATAAAGGGTGTTTTGTGTCTTAGAAGTCAATTAGAAATCATATAAGTTGTAAAATGCTGACAAAGCAACTTTAACACAAACAAATGTAATTAAGGAACCAACTAATCCCAAGGTTGGTTATGGGTGTTGGGGAGTTTGTTGGAAAATTATTTAAAAATCCTTACCAAGGCTCAAATGAGAGAGTGGAAGAAGTTTTGTAATAATTTTACACAATAAACACCACAGTTTTGAGAAATTTTCTAGAAAAATACTATTTTCTTGATCTTTTTGAGTGTTGTACGGGCACATACAGGTTCTTCATGGTATAATAATTTTAGAGGATGTGTCTATATGTTTTCTAATTCATTTATTTTTTATTTGGTGTCTTAACTCTTTGTTTGTAGAGAGAACCAACACAAACAGTGACTGTCCCAATGTTGCTGAATCAACGGTTTGAGGGGAAATTTGTGATGCAACAATCAATCCACCTATTGTTTGCTACTGTATCTCAGTGGATTGATTGAAAACATGTTATAATAAGTGTTTCAACTCATTTTTGAATAAGGAGTCATAATTATGTGGTGTTTTTGTGACTGTTCTAAGACTGAACAAGGGTTTTCCAACATGGAAGTGAGGAACCAAAGAGAGGTTTTTAAGAATTAATGCCTATAAGGGTTACGTGAGGGTCTGATGAGTCCGTGCAGAAGTATTTTGAGGTGTTTGGGGCTTTGGAAGTGTTGAGATAGGTCTGGAGTTGTATGTTTCTTTAAAACCCTTGATTTTGTGAAGGTTTTGGAGGGTTTCTTGGGTTTTGTGAGTTAGAGGCTCTGTAGACACAAACTAATGACAAAATTTGAGGTTTGGCACCATGACCTAAGACTTTCCAAGGTGTTTGGATAGATACCTAAAGTTGGAAGGGTGGTCCCTTTGGAAAAAAAGGGCTAATTGTGAAGCCAAAATTGAAGTAGGTGTGTTGAAAGTCTATGTCGATCCAAAAGAGAGACCATTGATTCTTTGGTATGTTGTGTAGCCCTGAAAAGCGTATCTCGATCCATCTTGTAATTGTCCAGTGTTTTGAAAAGGTTGGGAGAAATCTAGCTAAAACTAAGTTTTGAGTACAAGAATAACTAGTCACAAATGTGAGTTTTGGAAACTTTGATGAATCTGACTTAGGGATTGTTGTCAATTGATTTAGTTGTCATTGTATGAATGTTGATGGTCTTTGTAGGGCCTTGGTGGAGTTTTGTTGTTCATTTGCAAGGTTGAGGAGTTGAGACCCTTGAGGGTGGGTTGATGCCTATTAGGCTAAATCATTATGAAGAAGAGTTCTTGATTGAGAATTGACATTTCCATTGTTGTGAGTCTTCTCCACCTTGGCTCTGCATCAGAGTGCTACAAGGGCGGATTGTTGGGTAAGGTGTTGAATCAAGAGTTTGGTTTGATGGGGCTTTGAGGTTGTGTAGATTGCTCAAAATAGGTTATATTAATCTTGTTAGGAGCCCCTTGAAGGCAGGTTGTCAGATTGATTGGGTTTGAGCCTCCTTGACTCTGCATCAGTGAGGCACAAGTAATTGAAGCATTCCAAAGGATACAAACCACCACGAATGGAGCTTATTTATACAATACGCTTTAGATGGGGCTTATTGAGTATTCCACAGTAATTAATTAAGCATTAGATGTAAACAAAATCCATGCCTAGAACATTCAAGCATACAACTTACACGATACGCATGATAACATCATTCAAGAATGGCAGTAGCAAAATAAGAGTTTCTTTGATCAAAAATCCAAAAGGCTATACAATGATATATATTGATAAAATTATATAAATATATCCAAAAAAACCATATAGTCTTAGTACAAAGGATCCATTTGGACAAAATATCACGTATATATATCAATAGTACAAAACATATGTTCCAAAATTCCACATAGGCATACAACAAACAACACTAATACATAGTCATTTCCCTCTAGGGGAAGGAAATAGATCCCGTGCTGCCTTCGAAATTCGGCTGGATGGAGTGGCTGTTGCTTGTCTCGTCTTTCGAACACGTCCGCTACTCCTCCTCTCTTCACTTTGGACCTTCAACTGATACGATTAAAAGTAAAGATGTTAAAACATAGAAATTGAATTATGGAATGCCATATAACAAAATATAATCACTTACCACATAAATATAGTCATCATGCACATTTAAAGCATCACCATGTCCACGATTTGGAGTGACAACCACCTGTAGCAACCATGAAGATAGAAATTAAACTACATAAAATTATCGTGAAAATTTTCTATAATAGACCATAAAAGAGAAAATATAATGTCACAACTCCATGGTCCATTGTGCCACCAACATCACCAGGGCTATCTCTTGTCAATAGCTGCAAATGAAACAATATCTCAAGTATCATGTTGATATAGGAGAACATAATGTGACACGATCAAGGAATACTTGAATGCAATGTTTGTGTTTCTCATCAATTTTTTAGATTTCTATATATGCAGAATTATGAAAACTAGCTAACATAGATTTACAACCCTATTAATGAATAAAGGCTACCTGAGTGTACGTTGTTTGAGGACATGAATCATGAGGTGTGGAGGAAGAAGGTGCACCAGGAAATTGTTTGAAATCCGAAGCATATTATGAGACAAACATTCAAATATAACATTCAACTGTTCAAATGCAATAATAATATCTTTAATACTAGTTGCATACCTGTGGAGTCATCAACGAGAATGTATAACGATTTGTAGGAATAGAGTATCCCTCATGAATAGTGTGACCATGAAATTTCATCATATCAAAATTCTACTAATTTAGTTACTCTTAAATTTCAAAATATATTTTAATAAACAACATTAAAATAACTTGCTAATTTTACCTGAGTGTCAATGTCGAATGTATCATTTAGAATATCATCTGTGAAATCCATCGCCTCTGCAACTGACGTAGGCTATGTAGCTGCATCACGAGCATCCTGATAATTGTACGTGCAAACAACACCACAAGCGCCACAATGGTAGGGTGGAGCTCGGGGCCTACACGTCTCCTCCACACCAGGCTCTACTAGAGGACTCGCACACTGTAAAATGGTATGGGTGATTGAGCCAATTGACTTCATCGTGTCCACCTCTACACTGTCCTTAACAATGGAAGGAACAACGACATGCTCCACCATGGGTCTGCCCAAGGCTCTCGGTGCCAACTATGGATTACATCATGCAACAGTTCTATCGTGTGTGGAGCCCCCACCTCTACCCTGAAAGTCTAAGATGTCAAAATAGTTTGGCATTTTATTGAGGAAAAACTCGCAATAGAGTTTCCTCAAAAAGTATTGTGGCACCTCATGGTTATTGCATGGAGGTTAGTCAAATACCATCCACCACCACTCCCAAAATTTGTTTCTAATTAAATCATGGTGGCACCAATGGATGGGGAACCTCCTGCATGCATGGGACAAAGGTTCATTGGCTTTTGGGTCTTTAAATAGGGCACACAACTCGGCTTTGCTAATTTTTAGTTTTTTGACATCTGCATATGACAAACCATTAGCATAAAATTGCCTCATCTCATCTCTCTTAGTTGACCAAAAATTCATTTGCTCGCTCATTTCTCCTACATGAGTTAAAATTGACTTCAATGATTCAGCAATCCCTCTCCTATAAGGGTGGGTTTCGGCATGCTCGGTTAATCTTGCAATTAATTGTTGAATGTCTCTTTTATTGTTTTCAATTTGATTTTGAATATTTTCTTGTGTTCCTTGAGGATGCCTATGAATTGATGGAGGGGTTTTGGGTTGTTCTTGTATAGGAGGCTCTTGATGAGGGGGTGATTGTGAATTCTCAATGTTTTGAGGTGGAGATTCATTCCCTGAGAATTAGAACAAATTTTTACTATAAAAATCTATTTAAAGTTGCATTCCAAATCAAATTTGAAATAAATAGAATAAAAATACACACCTCTTTGCAATCTTCAACCTCTCCGATGTGTTGGCGGCATTCTCGTGGAAAATGGCGAGCTAAGGATGCAAATAATGGAGGAGATTTGGCGAGCGCAAGTTATAGACTTGAAATCTTCCTTCTCAAGTCATGGGTTGAAGACAAAATGAGGGTTCCAAACCTGACTTTTTCATTTTATGTCTAGAAATACATTTGGCGCACACAAAATGTATTTTTAGACATTTGGCGTGCGCCAAAGGCCTTATTTCGGGGTTTTTTTTAACATTTTTTTCAATTTGGCACCTAAATTGTGTCACAGATTGGTGCACTTACCCACCTGAGTATTCCTATTGCTCAAGCCTCCATGCTCTCTATTGACCACTTCAGCCACCGCATGTGAAGTCTGATGAGTGAGATGTCCTAAAAGTGAACTCAATGCTCCTAATGTTGATAGCATGGTTTGTTGCCGAAATGCAGTGGGAACACCAGGAGAAGCAGGAGGAACAATAGGAGCAATTGGAACACGTCGTTGAGGATCAACATGTGCTCCTAATCTATGTTGGGGCATGCCACGCCCAACCCCCTGAAATGACCTCATATCAAAATAGTTGGGTTTTAAACCCAACTCAAACTCTGCCCATAACTTTCTCAAAAAGTATAGGGGCACCTCAGAATTGCCATGTAGTGGAGTATCAAACACCATCCACCATCTATCCCAAAAATGTGTAGCTATCTGGGGGTGCCTACACCATAAAATTGAAATTCATTTTTTGGTGGGTGGAATTGGTTGGCTAGTTTGGGGGTTAAAAAAATACTGGCACATGGCTTCTTTGGTAATTTTAAGGTCATTAATTTCTTTACAAGAAAATCCATCTGCATAGAATTGTCTCCTCTCATCTCTCCATTTATGGAACCTATCTAGGTCTGCATCAATAGATCGAACAAAATCGACAATAGTTTGCATCGTAGATGCAAACTGTGAGAGATGGGGGGGAATTCTAGGCTCATTTTTTATCAAATCTATATTTTCTTGAATGACCATAAGATTTGCCCTAATGCTCTCATTCAACTGATCTTGGTCTACTATAGGGGGTGGGGGGTTAGCAGGTGGAGGGTTTGGAGGAATGGGGTTTTTTTGTGGTGGTGGGTTTGGATCTATGGGATCTACAGGAATTTGTGGTTCAGGCATAAAATCCTCTATGCTAAATAGTGGATCCATGTGAATGTACAACCAAATGGCAACTACACATGTTAAACAATTAAAAAATATATATCAACAAACTAATTAAATAATGCACACAATTTGAAAGAGCTATTTAAAAATCACATTGAACGTGCACAAATTCAAAATACAATTCATTTGAAGACCATTCGATTTATAACCTTAAAAAATCCATAATGTTCACTAAAAATCCATAGCATGTACACATTAAAGTTTATAATTTAAGTTTGTACAAGTTTTGAAAATTTCAAGTTTGTGGTTTACAATTTGAGTTTTGGGTAAGGGTTTGTGTTCATATTTTAGAATGTAGGGTTTAGTGTCTAGGGTTTTCTTGATTAATGATATGTGATTATGTATGGTTTGGAGTTTACATATAGTCTGAAAGATATCTAGGTTTTATGGTTTAGGGTTGATAGATAGGATTATATGGCTCATGTGATGTATACATATAAGGTTGTAGACATCTATTTCAAGATTTGGGGATTTTGAAAGTTATATATGTATATTAGAATAATGTAATAACCATTAAGATCTAGAAATTAAAAAAATTGGTTATAAGGATACATTTAAACATATAATAATAGAAACATAGGAATCATGGTATTTGAAAAGGGGAAATGATAAAAGGAGTTACCATAGAACACAAAATATTGTTCATATGAGAGATATAAAAGGTATGAGAATTAAATATTATTTTAATAATAAATTATTAAACAATAGTATAGTACATGAAACTTAAAGGATGCAAATAAATTAAAATTATAGTGATTAAAAGTAATAATTATGCAAGAAATAAGGAAGCCAAACTACCAATTCGGTAGGGTCAAATCCAAGAAAGTTTGCAACCCAATCCTTCACCAATTATAGAATTTAGATTTATACATTTTAATTTCTTGATTTTTTTTAATTTTGAGTAATAATAATGAAGGAAAATCTATAAGTTGATGTTCTAGGACCCCCTTTGACAAAATGGTAACAATCAACCTAGATTATGTTGAATCAAGAGTGAAGGAAATGAACATTCAATATGTTATGACTAAAATTCTATGGTTGTTATAACAAATTGAGGGAAATGCATTGTCTTGTGATACCTCACAATTATCACTACTAAAAATAAACTTTGTTGATCACACCTAAAGACCCCATTGTTATATAAGTTTGTAAATAAACTCTTTGAAAACTAAGATTGTGAGAAACATAAATTGAAGAAATAAGACTAAAACCTTATGTGTTTTAAAAATTTCCACTAGTATTCATGATTTTTAAATCCTTATGAAACCATCAAAAACCTTAGGTACCTAAGTACGGAGATATTGGCTCAAATACATAGTTTCAAAACTAAAAAACTACTAGAGTATGGATTTTAATGACAACAAAACCCCATAATAGAACAACCTTTACAAACATCATAAAAAAATTGAGGGAAATTCTCTATGATTTAGGGTGTAATGGGCCCAATATATATGCACATGATATATTTTTTTGAAGTATTTTTTAATATATTGATTTAAATTGTATGCATGTTTGCATATGTATTTGTAAATGAATTCGTTGCATCCTCTTAAATTGTCTTCTAGTTTAAGAACAAGTTGAACATATTGAATATGTTCATATAAACAACTTGAATATGTTTAAGACAAAATTCAAGAACACATAGAAGAACAAGTTGAACAAGAACATGTTAAATAATAGATTAGAAAAACAATTGTTAGAGATGCAAAATTGGAGAATTCAGTTCAAGAAGACATTGCTAATAGATTTATTTTTCAAGTTTAAGATAAAAAAATTTAATCGATATAGATGAGGAATTTTTTAAAATATGATTTCATCTAGGGATATGTTGCCTTATATTAGAATTTTTATCACACTAATTCTAACTTGAACCATAGATGGGCTAATTATAACTTGAACCATAGACCCTAATTATAACTTGAACCCTAATGTATTCTAACTTGAACTCTAACCCTAATTGTAATGAAATCGGGTATCATAACCTTAGTTGAACACTAACCCTAAATGCATATAAATTTTTTAATCATAAACCTAATTAAATATTGATTGAATGTTTAACTCTCACCAAAATTACAACCATTTAACCCTAGACTCTTAATTTAATTTTTACCCCAACCTTAGAACCCTACACCAATTGACGGGGCTAATTCTAACTCCAACCCTAACCTTCATCTTAAATTTTAATTCATAATTTCATAGTCCTAACCCTAACCCTAATAAAAATATAACCCTAACTCTAAACCTAGTTGAATACAAACCCTAACCTCAACCCTTACCCGAATATTTATCTTAGAACCCTAACCCTAGAATGAATTTTAACCCTAATTGAACTCCAACTTTAATTGAACCCTAGAAGCAGGTAATTGAATTCTTTAATATTAAACAAGTAAACCTAATCATAACCCTAATTGTAATTTTGAAATCTAACTATAATATATATTAAAGTTTAAGCCAAACCCTAATTGTACCCTAGCTTTAACCTAATTTTAACCTACAAATAGGGTTTTAGTTTACGTTTTCTAGGGTTTTAGTTTATGTTTTCTAAGGTTTTAGTTTACGTTTTCTAGGGTTTAGGTCCAAGTATTAACGGTCTGAGTAAATTAGTTTTTTAGAACCTACAGTTTAGGGTTTTCAAATTTCAAAATTAAATCTGTCGAATTTAGGTTTTTTTTTTGGGTTTTCGATTTAGAATTTTATGATGTTTGTTTCGTTGATGTTTTCGGTTAATTAAATGCAATTTAAAAACTAATAAATATCAAATTAAAACAAACTAAACAAAAATAACTAAATAGCAATTATAAAACAAAAATAACTAAATAGCAATTATAATGCAAAAATATTGTAGAATTCAACCAACCTGGAGGTCGTTGAGGTCAGGTGTGTCGACGGGAGGAGGTGAGAGTGAAAATTTTGCAAATTTTGGCCATCCAAAATGTGTATGCGATCTACTTCTCCTTTTGTTGGCCCACTAAACTCGACTATGAAAATGACTTTCACAGTCGCTTATTTAAAAAATTAAATAGTTTTTAGAAACGCGTACGCGTTTTAGGTTCGTATCCATGAATCGTAACGTGTACACGTTATGGATTTTGGATCGGGTATGCGATACATAATGCGTATGCATTTTTTAAAAACACATATGCGTTTCGTGCGAGAAAAAAAAAATTCGGCCGAAACTTCCCCTCTTCGTGGACCCAACTTCTTGCACTTACCCTCATGTTATGTCTTGTATGGGACCAAAAAGTAGTGTGGCCACTTTTTGGTCCCCTACATTTTTGCACTTACTCCTGTCTGAATATTTTATTGTCCCTCATTCCCTTGTATGCCTAGAAATGAACAAAGTAGAATACATAAAGTAATCAACTAATTTTAAAGGAAAAACAAAATAATATAGCTACCTATGTTGTAAGGTGTCGCCCTTGGTCTCCTCAGCATGGGCCAGTGCAGCACTCAGGCTTCATGACATGGTTTAACTACCTCCTATGGATCTTGTATCTTGTATAAATCCAGTAGTTTTATCGATCTTTAACAAGACGATCTTTTGGTGTAACGACAACCATCTTTGCAACAACCTATACAAATTGTTAAACTAGTTTAACTTAGTTCTATTGATATTACCCATCTCAAACTTCAAGTGAAGATTTGCTTATTTTGTCTTTAAGAGAAATTCGATGTATGCATATAATATCATGTATACTTCATTTAGTTGTATGTAAATCTCAGAAGGAAAGAAAAGGAATATGTGTACGTATATATGTGTTTTACGATGAGACCTATTTCATTGACGATTCATTGTTATTATCCTCAAAAAAATAATCTTTAATATGAGCATATATGATTTGGATTTTATTTTTAACAAAAATATATACAAAAAAATAGAAACTCCCTCAATGGATGGGTGCAACTTGCATAGGTCACCACCTCTCCATGTAGGCATGGAAGGGATAACATCCCTCCCATAATACATTTGTGGGGAGGGGTTTGTGGCCCTCCTCCCTCTATGGGAGGGGAAACTATGGCAGTCACCAACCCGCTCCCATACTTGCATTCTATTTTTTAAAATTTTGTTTTTTTAAATTAAAACAAATAAAAATCTATTAAATTTTATTCATATCTAAATGCAATAAGATAACACAAGGAGAAACTGTAAACAACATCTCTAAAATGGTAGAAAGTGAAAATTGGTATCTTTAAAACAATATATATTGCAAAAGAAAATATATTCTCACATTGATTTATATTTTCAACAAAAAGATACAGGGATATTTTATCTCATGCTAACCAAAGAACAAGCAAAGTAATATTAGTTTGAAGCTCTTTGTACAAAAATTTATAAAAAAAATATATTATAAGACTTCATAGAAAACAAGAGGATTCTAAATCTAAGCTCCTCAAACACTTCACCCTTAATCTACAAGGGTAGATCTAAAAATGAATGAATCCATTATGCTCTATAACATGCAATCATAGTTAAATGAAACAAAAAAAGAAATATAAAAATGAAAAGAAACATCTATACAACCTAAAAAAAAACACCTCATATTTGCATTGTAAACCAATGGAAAGGGAAGAGCAAAAAATCTTGCCCGGATCTTGAAATTGCTTTCTTCTTCCTACAAATTCCCTTTCAAGTATAAAAACAATAGGTTGAAAATGAAAAGATAGCTCATATATTATAGTTTTATAAGCTCTTGTTATCTATTGGGTTAATAAAATTTAATTAATAAAAAGTTAAATTAGGTCAAATCAAAGTGATGTGAAATCACTTTCTCTTTTAATTTATAAATTCTTGTGTTTAGATTTAATATACAATAGAAATTACACTCATTGAAAACCTACATTAAATTATTTAATTTAGTTATGATTTTGATACCCCCCACCTTATTTTACTATTGAGTACTTTGTACAAAAATAAAATAATAGAATTAAACTAATCAATTTATTTATTCAAATTAACCTAGGGGTGAATTAAATTAGTATGGGGTAGAGAAATATATCTAATTCAATTTCATGAACTAATTGCCTTCTTGAATTGAGATGAATAAAAATATCAAACTAATTAATTAATAAAATCAATCCTCTTTATTTACTAAAGTCCTACGTACCTATAGATTATAGATTCAATTATTGAGGTTTCAAAAGATGAAATGATGTGACCATTGGAATATGTTAGATATGATATTCTACTTAATTTCTAGATCATAAATATAGGTACATTGATGAATTTAATTTAATTTAAATTTATGGATGGTGTAGTGTGTTAGTGTATTATTCTTATTTGATAGCTAGATTTAATAATGCATTTAAAATTATTAACCTTCATTTTGTTCAATAGGATAATTTCTTGAAAATTATTTTGGCAACAATTATAAAAAATTTAAAATAGCTTATTTGATTTGGGTGTATTTGACATTGATTCATTTATAATCAACAATGTCAACCTTCTTCTTCAATGTTGTAGAGACCCAACAAATGAGTTCACAAAACCTAGTTGAGGAGAATTAACAAAGTATATTGTTTTGATCGTCAATTAGTATTAACTTAGAAGGAAATGTAAACCATTGATTTTTCCCTAAGTGTCTTTGTGACATCATGCACAGTGATATCACTAGTTTCATGGTTGACCCCTTTTATCCATGGCGCAAAGGTTGGGCCCTTACCTCATCATTTTTTAGTTGATTGCCTTTACCTAGAACAAAATGTCTTTGTGTCACACTTACGACAATGTTTGTGCGCACCATTACCTTGGAATTGTGTCTAGCCTTGTCCTTGTAGTCTTTTTAATCAAAAAATAAAGTTGTTGCACTATGTTTATGCCAATCCATGCATATGTGTACAAAGACATGACAAAATGTAGAGTAATTAGCCCACCCATTAGACTAAGACAAATAAAATTGTGACATGTGGTGTGACAACTACATGAAAGAAACAAGACCATTAAAAAATTAATAAGGGTTAAAGGATGCTAACCAAACCAATTCCGCTAGAGCTAAGACGTGGTTACCAAATACCTTTTGTGATGTGGGAAACTTCTCAAGTAATAGGCAACTAGGCATTATACATACATTGTGCAGACATCGCAAACATGCATAAAGCAAGACCCAATGTGATGATGCAATATGGACAAAGAAATCTCAATGACAACAAGGAAACACTAGGGTACAACATTGAAAACTTGCCTTGGTTATAATAGAAAAGGTGTGGATTTTTCATTCGACTTCTCACAATTGAGTCGACATGGGCATCCACACGTAAAAATCTGACTAGTAGAACAATGACATGAACTCCATGTAAGATTCAAAATTTTGAACCTATTAATCCAACCCATCAATCCTTCACAACGATCAATGACACACATCACATTGCTTTAAGACCCACAGTGATTAAGATCCATAGCGAGGAGATCACTCAAAGATGTAAAGTGTGAGGTACTTCACCCATGCAACACCAAGGCTTTATTTCACCTAAATAGCCAACTTAAACCAGATTAACTTGTTTCATATAAATAAGTGGCTTGGCTTCTCAAGAAATAAGCCAAATGCTTAAGCAAGACCAACTATCATGATGCAAAATGCACAAAGAAATCTCAATGACAACAAGACAACACTAGGGTACAACATTGAAAACTTACCTTGGTTCTAATAGAAAAGGTGTGGCTTTTTCATTCGACTTTTCACAATGTGAGTCGACATGGGCATCCACACATAAACATCTTACTAGTAGAACAATGACATGAACTCCATGTAAGATTTGATTTTTTGAACCTATTAATCTTTCACAAAGATCAATGACACACACCGCATTATTTTAAGATCCAGAACGAAAAGATCTCTCGAAGATGTAAAGTATGAGATACTTCATCCATACAACACTAAGACTTTATTTCACCTAAATAACCAACTTAAACCAATTAAACTTATTTCAAACAACTTTGGCTTCTCAACAAATAAGAAGCCAAACACTTAAAATAAAGCCTTTTGAATCTATGGGGACCTCGAAGCTTGAGAAGCCAAACACTTAAAATAAAGCCTTTTGAATCTATGGGCACCTCGAAGAGTCAAGATCTAGCTGCCTTTGATTCTATCGTGGCGGGACATCGATGGGCAGGTAGGTCACTCATTCGTTGGGTCCTCACAAAGAGAACATGACACGTGAAATGCTGTTATAAGATTATGGATAGAAGGCCAGAATTCAACCTGGCCAAGCCAGTGCCTACGGGGCCACCTGGTTGCCAATCACTTGTCTCTTATAAAGACATTACTTAACAGCTTAGGGACCCACGATAACAAGTCAACAGAGACATAAAACAGAAGGTGTATGCCTGAGGTAAAGGTCGATACAACGTGGGGGAATAAATCCATTGGCCCAACAAGATGTGAGACTCACCAAGCGATGCCGATTCCGAATCACTCTGGCATTGTGAAGTGAGTGCCTATGTTCTAAACGAACGGGTGAAGTCAATTTGTTGTCCAATGTAAAAGCTTATAAGCTTATGGATCGAGTGGAAGTTATCGAGAGTTATAAAAGTTATTTCATTTGTTGTTTAATGTAAAATTTTATGGTTCGAGTGGAAGTTATTAAAAGTGATAGTTCTTAAATCTATAACTCACAATAAAAAGTTATTTCATTTGTTGTTCAATCTAAAAGCTTATGGATCGAGTGGAAGTTATCAAGAGTTGTAGCTCTCAAATCTATAGTTCACAAGAAAAAGTTATTCCACTCACAAATCTATAGCTCTCAATGAAAAGTTATAATAATAGGCACTCGAAAGATCTTTAACGGTCTTTGGTTTGTTTATGAAGTTAAATGGTTATGAATGAGTCTATTAGGAATCAAGTTTTGTTGTATGCAAAGCCTCAACGTCATAACGGATGAGGTCAAAATTGTGCCCCAAGTGACTTCGGCTAAATAAATACTCCTCAGTCCTTGGCTATCAGTTGACAAGGTTTCACTGTATGGCTTGTGCTCCCATATCGGATAGCTGAAACAATTTTGGGTTTGATATAAGGAACGAGGTCAGAATTGTGCCCTAGACGACTTTGGCAAAATGAATACTCCTTGTCCCTTGGCTATAAATTGACAAGGTTTTAGCATATGGCTTGTGCTCCCATATCGGGTAACTAAAATAATTTTGAGTTTGATATAAAATCCTCCAACAGTTCAACAACAAAAAAGGCCTTTAAAATTTATACTATATGAGTTAATTAGTCAAAAAAACATTTGGAAATTTAAAATATGTTATACTAAATTGGATTGTTAAATTTATTATCGCCAAAAGTCTCTTTTTTTCTTTTGGCAATCTCATTGAAAATCAATAGTTTGGAAAAAAAACTTACAACAGCCAATGGTAGGAGTAAAATTGTATTAGATAAGTTGTTCATGTTTAAAAAGGTTGTTTAAGCTCAATGTTAAGAAATAACCCAAATGTGAAAGCCTTTTAAATGTGTTAAACCAAGTGGCACACATTAAACAATCAAGATTTAGTTGTCTTTGAATCAATGGTGATGGAACTATGCTATTCTAAATATACCTTACAATGAAAAGTTATAATAATAGGCACTTGAAAGGTCTTTAACGGTCTTTGATTTGTTTGTGAAGTTAAATGGTTATGAATGAATCTATTAGGAATCAAGTTTTGTTGTATGCAAAGCCTCAACGTCATAAGGGATGAGGTCAAAATTGTGCCCCAAGTGACATCGGCTAAATAAATACTCCTCAGTCCTTGGCTATCGATTGACACTTGGTTTCACTATATGGCTTGTGCTCCCATATCGGATAGCTAAAACAATTTTGGCTTTGATATAAGGAACGAGGTCGGAATTGTGTTGGTGCAGGAGCACCTAGGAAAAACACCTAGAAAACACCTAGGAAACACTAGGCATAGGTAAGTTTGGTTTTGAAGTTATAAGGTCATGTTGACCATTGCTATAGATATAGAGATTTAATAAAATGCCTTGGTCAAGAGCTATCAGTAGTGGAAAATTTTATGAGTTCAAACACTCATGTTTGTTAGTTCCTAGGAAATTGGCAAAGGTGGCAAAATGGAACATTTTGCACTTTTGCCACCTTGTAACCACAATGTACGACCAAGGAGGGTGTAACCACTTTGGGAAACCTATTTAAGGGTTGCCTCGACCTATGTGAAAGGTTGGAAGGCATTGGAAGTTTTGTAATTTGAGATTTTCATGAATGACAAGTGAGGACAATAGGGAGATTAACTAATTTTTCTGTGTTTTTGTTCTTGGTAGAGTGTTAATGGCATAACCAGGCATTGATATACGTGTGGGATGTGATGTAATTGTCTTCCAAGTACTGCCTGGGTCTGTAGATAGTTGTTTTCATCATTTCAAGCTTTTGCTTTCAATTAATTAGTTTCTTTATTTTGCTGTTTTGACTGGCAGACTGTCAGAAATGGAGTTCTAGTCCACTCTTCCCCTATACCTGGTGTATGGGCTCTTGGAAATGGTGGCTAGGCTCCATGCCTGTATCCATAGTAGTGGTAGGAGTCTTTAGGGGTTAGGAATTCATGAAGGAAGACTTCTCCTAGGCGAGCTTGACAATGCCCGGCTAGGAAAGTCAAGGAGTGCAAAGCACTTGGCTTGCAGGGGTGACCTTTCCCTGACAAACCACGTGGTAGAAAAATGGATAAAGGCCCTGTAGAGGCTTGGAAACAATGAGGAGGTTTCACCAGCCCGTTTGATGGGATAACAAAATAGCAGTTCACCGGGTGGTCAAGAAATGGCTCTAAAAGCCCTAAATTAGCTAATTTGAAGGACAGGCCTGTGTACGGTCGAGCAAGGATTGAGACTTTGAAAATCTTGAGGTGGTAGGTACTAGGTCCAAGAAACCATTGAGAAGATTTGGGATTCTTTGGGAGAGTTTGGTGAACCATCCATTTTTCTCGGGTTAGGAGGGCTAATTGGGGCTCTAGGCTTGTGGCCTTTTTAACCCTAGGTGAGGGTTTGGAGTTAGTGATGGACAAAGGGAATAAGGTGGAGTAAGCAGCACCAATTTGTGATGGTGGGAAGTTGTTGGAAGCATTCCCACACCCCTGCAAAGAAAAAACTAAGAATTGAGAGCAATTGACCTTTAGGGAAGATTAAGGGTTAAGGGAAGCAAAGAAGCAAGGCACCAAGATTGGCTTGGTAGATTGTGAGCTTGATGATTATGGGGTTTGGCCAGAAGAACCAGGGGTGCCTATACATGAGATAAGGCCTAGAGGTTAAGGTGGGAGATTCACCTAGGCGTTCTTGAGAACAAGGACCCAGAGCATCGAACAGTGAGTGTTCCATCCAACCCTACCTTATCAGATTGGCATCAGAGCAAGTTAAAGATTTGGGATTGAGAGTTGTATGTCAGACCTTGAATCCAGTGGTTCCACAAACATGGTGACCAATGGAGAGTTAGCAAGAGAACTGACTGAGCAACAAGAGAAGAACAAACAGCTAGAAGAGGCAGTTGAAGAGATGAAGCAAAGGTTAGAAGAGGTGGTAGAGGCTGCAGGCAAGATGAAGGTACAACTAGCAGTAGTTAGAGACAAGGTTGGGGATCAGGTTGAGGAGGAAATTGAACCAGACCCTGATCCTCCACTAAAGGAGGAACCCTTCCTCAAGGCATTGAAGGCTTTGAGTGGTAAAGCATTAGAAGGCATTCCCATCTTCACAGGAAGAATGGATCCAGAGTTGGTGATGGAATGGATAGAAGGAATGGAGAATCACTTTGAGTGTGATCGAGTTACTGAGGCACAAAAGGTGAAGATAGCAAAATCAAGATTAAGGGGACAAGCACTGACTTGGTGGAAGTTCCTACAAGAAGAAAGAGAGAATGAAGGCAAGAAACACATTTCGAGTTGGAAAGCTATGGTGGCCAAAGTGAAGGAGTATTATCTACCTGAGGACTATGAGGTCCAATTGCATAAGAAGAGGCAGAACCTTAGGCAAAGAGACCTAGATGTAGCTACCTACACAGAGGAGTTCCAAAAACTAAGCCTTAGGTCTAAGGTGTAAGAAATGGAAAGCATCAAGGTGGTGAGGTATCTAAATGGCCTCAAATGGAACATCTAAGAAGAATTGAGTCTTCTTACACTCACCAACCTCCATAGTTGGTTTCAAATGGCTTTCAAGGTGGAGGAGAAGCTGAAAAAGAAACAAGACTCCAATTCTAAAGGTAGAGGCAAAGGAAGAGATCAAAGGGATCAAAGAGGGCAAAGAGGTGGTTACCAAGGTAGAGGAAATGAGCAAAGAAACCAAGGAGAATCCAAACTCACAGAGCATGGAAGTGAACCACCTTCTAGAGGAGGTTATGGAAGAGGTAGAGGTTCTCAAGGAGGATCCAATAGAGGAAGAGGAGCAAGCAGGAGCAACTCATACTTTGCTACCATGAAATGTTACCATTGTGGTCAAGTAGGCCATCCAGCTTATAGGTGCCTGGAGAAAGCATCATCTTCAAATGCTGAGAAGGGGGTGGCATATGCACAAGAGGACACCATGAGCACCAAATCACCTAAGATCAGTCATATAGAATCTAAAATGGGGGAGAATTTGATGTTTAGGAGAGTCTTGATCAGACAACCAGTCAAGGAAGAACCAAAACAAAGAAGGGCTCTATTTAGAGTGAGATGCAAGATACTTGGAAAGGTATGCAAAGTCATTGTAGATTCAGGTTCAATAGACAATATCATCTCAGATGAGGCAGTAAAGAAGCTAAAATTGGAGAAGGTACCCCACACTAACCCCTACAAAGTGACATGGTTGAACAAAGGGCAGAGTGTGCTTGTTAATGAGCAAGTAACGGTGGAGTTTTCTATTGGAGGGTACCAGGATAAGCTAATGTGTGATGTATTACCCATGGATGCATGTCATCTTCTATTGGGCAGGCCATAGCAGTATGACAGGAGTGCCATCTATGATGGAAAGGAGAACACAATTTCATTTAAGAAGGACGGGAAGACCTTTAAGTTGCAGTCACTGTTAGAGGAGGATGAAGGACAGTCAAAGACACCAAGTGTTTTGTTGAGCAGTGGTAAAGAGTTCCTTAACACCTTACACAAAGGAGGAGAAGGTCATGTGATCATGGTGCAACCCAAAGAGGAAGAAAAGACTGAAAAACCAGTCATACCCGGAGCAGTCCAGAATTTTCTTGAGAAGTATAAGGATATAGTAAGTGATGGTACACCTGCAACTTTACCTCCTAAAAGAGCTATTAGTCATCAAATTGACTTCATACCTAGAGCATCATTGCCTAACAAAGCAGCTTACAAGCTTACACTGGATCAGAATTTGGAAGTGGCTAGACAAGTGCAAGAGCTAATGGATTAAGGATTGATTAGGAAGAGCATCAACCCATGTGCAGTACCAGTAGTCTTAGCAACAAAGAAAGGAGGAAAGTGGAGGTTATGTACTAATTCTAGAGCAATAAATAGAATCACAATTAGGTATAGGTTCCCTATTCCTAGGATTGAAGACTTGATGGATTGTCTTGGATGATCTGTAAACGGATCTAGACTATATGCAGTATTGAATGCTTAAACTTTTACAATGATTATTCCAAGTTAATAACATCAAAATTAACTTATGGAAATAACAAAATGAAAGAAATAACAAGGTGATTATAACAGAATGGAAGAAAGTGAGAGAAAGAAAGAGAGAGATGCAAATAGAGTTTGATTACGGAGTTCACCACAAATGTGACTACGTCTCCGGGCCGGCTCCAATAGAGAACGACCAATCCGATTAATCTCCAAATCAATTACAAAATTGCACCAAGACCATTTCTTCTAGCACTTCGGCAGCATAACAATACTCCAATGTACGAAAATGGCTCCAAAAATCTCCTTACAATCCCTTTTCAAATCACCTGACACCTGTTTCACTTGAAAATTATGAGTCCCCAAAACTCACTCACTCTTTCCCCTTTAAATACATAAAAATTGCCCAAATTGGCCTTTAACCAATTGATTTTACAATATTCACCTTATCTCTCCAAAATACATAAAAATCTTGTTGTATATAAATCCCCTAATAATTAAACTAAGCCCTTTTTAGTTATTCATTCCCGGGCTGATATTGTTTTGGTGGTTTTGATTTAATCCTTTAAAAAAGGATTATTGTTTGTTTTATTTAAAAATTAGGGGAATTGGTTTTTTTTTTTAAATAAGGCATTCGGTTTTGGACACTTAACAAATAAAACCGATGCCACCTAATAGTATAAAGCCATTAGATGGCTTACCGGTGGTTAAGATTTCTATTAGGCCAGCGGTTGGGGGTTCAACCCCCGCCGCTGGCTTTTAATAGCCATTTGCCAATTTTAAATCAACAAAACAAACAGCCACTATACTTGAGTAACGGCCGCCGGTTTGGTGGAATGGTCGCCTGGTGATTTCGCTCGCGGGTGGTTGGGAGTTCGAGTCCCATGCCGGCCGGTGACATTTTTTACTCAACAATATAACAAACGCTGACGATGGAGGAGCAACCGATGGGCCACGTGTCGCACCTAGAGGGTGCCACGTGGCGAACACTGATTAGCCCTTGCAGCTGACGTGCATGACAACTGTTGCTGACTAGCCGATGACTGTGTGCTGACTCTGATGCCAACTGTACCTACCACGTCGATGCCGATTGGATGTACGAATGACACGTGTCCACATGATTCGCCGACTAGGCTCACATCACCTGCCGCATCATCGTGCCACGTCGACATGTACGGAATGTACGGAATGCCATGTGTCAGCTCCCTATTGGTCCACCTTGGATTTGTATGAACTGCTGACGTCATCTTGTACAGACGCTGATGTCATCATTGTACCTTCTAGTTACCAAGTCAACCAAGAGCTTTGACCAGCTGTATCTTGAGCATACGATGTCGAATTTCGACGAAATGAGTTGCATTGGAAAGCTAGCGACGAGCTCTTCGTGATGATGCCATATTTGATAACTTTTGACAACATCATTTTTTTCGCCTTCTGGACGCCCTTTGATCCTAATTTGACCCTACCTTTGACTGGCCATAACTTGTGCAAACGAACTCCTTTTCGCTCCGTTCAAGTTACGTTGGAATCAGGACGCTGAGCTCTTTCTTATGGTGTAGAAATCTAAAGATTTGGAGACACTTCAATTTCCACTAAAAATATCCACCGGATCAAGCCTCCCCACTGAAAACCTTTTGGACCTCCAAAAGTGACATTTACTCCAACATTAAGTGAGGACTTGGCCTCGCCACTTGTCCTGTATCATCTGTACATTTGAAAACCTAACTCACAAGCACAATGAAGACTGCAAAAATATTGTTGAACATAAACATAACTTTATCACTTCCATAAGCATCTACATCAACAGTCATAGCCACTAACCAACAAAAATTGACTAGCATCAAGCAGAACAATAATGTAGAAATGAAAGAGAATAAGTCAACAACATATCGATCCTTCACAACAGGAACATTTTTACCCAAGGAACCATCAATGCTTTCAATCATCATTCCCTCATGCTGTACTGTGGGTGCATCCTGCAACATCTGACCCTGGTTAGCTACTCCAAGTTCAAGTTTAGAACCACCTGTACTGACAGACATAAGAGTTAATTCTTTACTTGCATTAATTACCCTCTTTAACTGCCCCGTGTTTGCAAAAGAACGATCAGTCTTAATCCTATGAGAATGTACAATATACTGAATGCCATCTTTAAACAAATGATAATGATTCTTTTCCCTGTAGAAAATAGCTTTCCAGTCATATAAATAAGGGCTACCAAGCACTATCCCACAGATATCCAGTGGAACCACATCAAACTATACTTCATCCACAAACTTACTAGTGATTGTGAATCTTAAGATGCATTGTCTTATTACTTGCAACTTATCATTTTCACAAATCCAGCCTAGTGGATAAGGTTTCTTATGCTGTGTAGTTTTTAATCCCAAGTTTCTTACAACACTTTCAGAAATTAAGTTAACTTGAGAACCACTATCTATGAGTGCATCAATTTTACTGTTCTTAGCAACAACCCTTAAATGAAACAACTCATTCCTTTTTTCATCTTCAAAGAAATCATTAACTTTAGATGAAGAAGCACAACTATGAACATAAACACTGGAAATAGGAGCTTTACCTTCCAGACCCATAGCTGTTATCTTAGTCTCATCATCTGAATCTGAACCAAGATCCATAACAACATTTGTGGCTTTCTCCTTACCTTTCTATTTCTGATTACATTTCTGAGCCCACTTAGGCCTCAGTTCTGGATGCAACTGCCAACAATGTTCTTCATCATGACCCTTCCTATCACAATGAGTGCAAGAAAGTTTCTCATCCTTCTTAACTGTAGCTACCTTCTTTCCTTTCCCTGTCTCTGCAACCTTAGAAGATTTCTTTACATCATTATCAAACTTATTAATAAAAGATCCTTTACCCCTTGACTCTAAGTGGGTAGCTTGGACACAAACTTCATCCAAGTTGTTAGGATTCAAAACCAAAATAGAATGCCTAAGGTAGGAATGCAGACCTCCTATGTACTTTAACAAAGTGTCCTGGGTGTACAAAGGAACATTCAAAGCAATAGCCCTTTTTCTAAATTCATGGGTGTACTCTTGAACAGATTGACCCTTCCCTTGCCTAAACATTTTCCAGTCCATCATTAACTATTGCATATGGCCTAAGGGGTAGAATTGCTTTTTAAGAGCATTAACAAACTCTGCCCAAGTTAAACTGACTCTACCATGCTGTGAAATTTCTGCCTTAGTCTTACTCTCCCACCAGGTTAAAGCTGTACCTCCTAACCGAAGAGTAGCTAATTGGATCCTATCGACATCATCTAATAGGTTTTGGACTCTACAGTAGACTTCAACTTGCTGAATCCAATCATCCAATTTTTCAGCATTTAGTTCACCACAATACTTTGGTAAATCAAATTTTACATCCAACTTAATTTTAGGCTTATGCCCACTCTTGAAAGGATTAAAAGAAGTAGAATAAGGAGAAGATGGAGAAGAAGGAGAAGAGGGAGGAGAAGAAGAAAAGGGGTGATCTGGTTGCTTTCCACCATCTCCATGTTGTTTCCCTTTCTTGTCTTTGCGATCTTCTTGCTTTGACGAACCTCCTTCATGTCCTTTCCGCTCTTGTCTCTCTTGAAAAAGAATGTCCACCTTAGCCTTCATCTCAAGGAATGCTCTTCGAAATTCCTGCTCACTGATCTCATCAGGAACCTCCATTCCAGAAACAGACATCTTCGGAAA
The DNA here is from genome assembly GCA_007115665.2 of Sequoiadendron giganteum. Taxonomy (NCBI): domain Eukaryota; kingdom Viridiplantae; phylum Streptophyta; class Pinopsida; order Cupressales; family Cupressaceae; genus Sequoiadendron; species Sequoiadendron giganteum. The sequence goes on from CM021102.1 coordinate 821,570,612, forward strand.
TGTTCTACGCTTCTCGATCTCAGGATCAAATTCTTCAAGCTTGCCTTCACCCTTCTGAATCCTGGATCTCGTTAGCATTCAAGAAAACAACTACAATAATAGTCAACTGAGCTCTGATACCACTTGATCTGTAAACGGATCTAGACTATATGCAGTATTGAATGCTTAAACTTTTACAATGATTATTCCAAGTTAATAACATCAAAATTAACTTATGGAAATAACAAAATGAAAGAAATAACAAGGTGATTATAACAGAATGGAAGAAAGTGAGAGAAAGAAAGAGAGAGATGCAAACAAAGTTTGATTACGGAGTTTGCCACAAATGTGACTACGTCTCCGGGCCGGCTCCAATAGAGAACGACCAATTCGATTAATCTCCAAATCAATTACAAAATTGCACCAAGACCATTTCTTCTAGCACTTCGGCAGCATAACAATACTCCGATGTACGAAAATGGCTCCAAAAATCTCCTTACAATCCCTTTTCAAATCACCTGACACCTGTTTCACTTGAAAATTATGAGTCCCCAAAACTCACTCACTCTCTCCCCTTTAAATACATAAAAATTGCCCAAATTGGCCTTTAACCAATTGATTTTACAATATTCACCTTATCTCTCCAAAATACATAAAAATCTTGGTAATCTCCCATATTTGTATATAAATCCCCTAATAATTAAACTAAGCCCTTTTTAGTTATTCATTCCCAGGCTGATATTGTTTTGGTGGTTTTGATTTAATCCTTTAAAAAGGATTATTGTTTGTTTTATTTAAAAATTAGGGGAATTGGTTTTTTTTTTTTTAAATAAGGCATTCGGTTTTGGACACTTAACAAATAAAACCGATGCCACCTAATAGTATAAAGCCATTAGATGGCTTACCGGCGGTTAAGATTTCTATTAGGCCGACGGTTGGGGGTTCAACCCCCGCCGCTGGCTTTTAATAGCCATTTGCCAATTTTAAATCAACAAAACAAACAGCCACTATACTTGGGTAACGGCCGACGGTTTGGTGGAATGGTCGCCCAGTGATTTCGCTTGCGGGTGGTTGGGAGTTCGAGTCCCATGCCGGTCGGTGACATTTTTTACTCAACAATATAACAAACGCTGACAATGGAGGAGCAACCGATGGGCCACGTGTCACACCTAGAGGGTGCCACGTGGCGAACACTGATTAGCCCTTGCAGCTGACGTGCATGACAACTATTGCTGACTAGCCGATGACTGTGTGTTGAATCTGATGCCAACTGTACCTACCACGTCGATGCCGATTGGATGTACGAATGACACGTGTCCACATGATTCGTCGACTAGGCTGACATCACCTGCCGCATCATCGTGCCACGTCGACATGTAAGGAATGTACGGAATGCCATGTGTCAGCTCCCTATTGGTCCACCTTGGATTTGTATGAACTGATGACGTCATCTTGTACAGACGTTGACGTCATCATTGTACCTTCTAGTTACCAAGTCAACCGAGAGCTTTGACCAGCTGTATCTTGAGCATACGATGTCGAATTTCGACGAAATGAGTTGCGTTGGAAAGCTAGCGACGAGCTCTTCGTGATGATGCCATCTTTGACAACTTTTGATGACATCATTTTTTTCGCCTTCTGGACGCCCTTTGATCCCAATTTGACCCTGCCTTTGACTGGCCATAACTTGTGCAAACGGACTCCTTTTCGCTCCGTTCAAGTTACGTTGGAATCAGGACGCTGAGCTCTTTCTTATGGTGTAGAAATCTAGAGATTTGGAAACACTTCAATTTCCACTAATAATATCCACCAGATCATTGGAGGAGCTCAGTACTACACCAAGTTGGATCTCAAGAGTGGTTACCATCAGATCAAAATCAAGGATGGTGATGAGTGGAAGACAGCATTTAAGACAACAAATGGGTTATATGAGTGGAGAGTGATGCCATTTGGCCTCTCTAATGCCCCTAGCACATTCATGAGACTCATGAATGAAGTACTCAAGGACTTTATAGGGATATTTGTGGTGGTGTATCTTGATGATATACTCTTCTTTAGCAAGACAGCAGAAGAACACCTTAAACATGTGGAGATGGTTCTTAGAAGGCTGCAAGAGGAAAAGTTGGCCATCAACCTAGAGAAGTGTGAATTCTTTAAACAAGAGCTGATATATTTGGGTTTTGTAGTGTCACAAGGATCATTGAAAATGGATCCAAGCAAGGTGGAAGCTATCCTAAACTGGCCTACACCAACTACAGGGACTGAGGTAAGAAGTTTCCATGGATTGGCTCAATTTTATAGGAAATTCATAAGGAACTTTAGTGGCATATGTGCACCAGTCCTAGATACAATTAAGGGTGGTTTGAAAACTAAGTTTGTGTGGACTCAAGAGGCTAAGAAAGGATTTGAGAAACTGAAACAATAAGTGGAAACTCAACCTATTCTCTTGTTACCAAGCTTTGACAAATTGTTTACAGTGGAATTTGATGCTAGTGGAATGGCAGTAGGAGGAGTGCTTAGTCAAGAAGGCATACCTATAGCTTTCTTTAGTGAAAAGCTCAATGAAGCTAAGAAGAAATACTCAACCTCTGATCTAGAACTTTATGCTTTGGTTCAGTCACTTAGGAAATGGAGGCACTACCTTCTACCCAAGGAGTTTGTAGTCTTTACAGACAATCAGGCACTCAACTATATCAACACTCAAGAGAAGTTGAGCAATAGACATTTGAAGTGGATGGAGTACATCCAAGCTTTTACCTTCACCATCAAACACAAGAAGGGACAATTGAACAAGGTAGCAGATGCATTGAGTAGAAGATTGCTGATAGTCCAAGAGATATAGATCAAGAGCATTAGCATAGAGAGTTTCAAGGATCTCTATGGGGAAGATGAAGATTTTTCAGAGGCCTACAAGGTATGTTCTGACTTTGAGAATCATTTTCATAGCCAATACTCAGAGTATACTTTGCAAAGTGGATTGTTGTTTAAAGGGAATCAGTTGTGTGTTCCAAAAGGGTCAATGAGGGAAAATATCATTCAAGAAAAGCATAATGGTAGGCTTAGTGGACATTTTGGCATCAATAAGACTTTAGAACTAGTGCAAAGGTTTTACTATTGGCCTAAGTTGTCAAGAGATGTCAACAGATATGTGGAGCAATGTGTTGTGTGTATGAAAGCTAAGGGAGGAGCTAGTAATGCTGGCCTATATCAACCCCTACGCATTCCTAATGGACCTTGGGAGTGTGTGAGCATGGATTTTGTGGTAGGACTCCCTAAGACCAAGACTGGTTTTGATAGTGTGTATGTAGTGGTGGACAGATTCAGCAAAATGAGTCACTTCATTCCTTGCAAAACCACTTATGATGCTAGCTATATAGCTCACCTTTTCTTTAAGGAAATTGTAAGGATCCATGGCTTACCTTTAAGCATTGTTTCAGACAGGGATGTTAAATTCATGAGCCACTTTTGGAAGACTCTATGGAGCAGGTTAGGTACCAACCTATCTTTTGGATCAGCTTACCATCCTCAGACCAATGGCCAAACAGAGGTGGTTAATAGGGTGCTAGGTAACCTTCTAAGGTGCCTAACTAAAGAATATGGACAGACATGGGACATGGTGATCTCACAGGCTAAGTATGCTTACAATGAAAGTGTGAACCGGACCACAGGGAAGAGTCCTTTTGAGGTTGTGTATGGAATGCACCCAAGGGGAATATGTGAGCTCAGGGATCTAGGAGCTATGGAGAATAGGAGTGGACATGATGAAGACTTCACTCAAACCATGAAGGAGATTCAAGAGCAGGTAAAGAGGACAGTCACCGAGGCTACTCAAAAATTGAAGGACAAGGTAGACATGTCAAGGAAGGATGTGCAATTTGTAGTAGGAGACTTGTTCATGGTCCACCTTAACAAATCAAGGTTGCAGAAGGGAATGTCAACCAAGTTGCAGATGAAAAGAGTAGGACCATGCAAGATATTAGCCAAGTACAGGAAGAATGCAGACAAGGTGGAGTTACCTTCTGATTTGGGAATTTCACCGATTTTCAATATTGCAAATTTGATCGATTACAAGGGATCAGTCCAAGATATGGATCAGAACAGTAGGGAGGTCTTCAAGGAAGTCAGCAACATAGCCTTACCTACTAAAGACAAACTACAAGCAGAGAGCATCTTGGAGTCAAGAGTACAAAAATCTACAAGGAAGAAAGTGTACATGGAACATCTTATCAAGTCGAGTAACAAGCCTGAATCTGAGGCTACATGGGTACAAGAGGATCAGTTCAAGAAGCATGGCATTGACATGTCACTGATCTCTCCTTCCATTCCTTAGTTTTGGCAGAGAGGGGGAGAATGGTGCAGGAGCACCTAGGAAAAACACCTAGAAAACACCTAGGAAACACTAGGCATAGGTAAGTTTGGTTTTGAAGTTATAAGGTCATGTTGACCATTGCTATAGAGATAGAGATTTAATAAAATGCCTTGGTCGAGAGCTATCAGTAGTGGCAAAGTTTATGAATTCAAACACTCATGTTTGTTAGTTCCTAGGAAATTGGCAAAGGTGGCAAAATGGAACATTTTGCACTTTTGCCACCTTGTAACCACAATGTACGACCAAGGAGGGTGTAACCACTTTGGGAAACCTATTTAAGGGTTGCCTCGACCTGTGTGAAAGGTTGGAAGGCATTGGAAGTTTTGTAATTTGATATTTTCATGAATGACAAGCGAGGACAGTAGGGAGATTAACTAATTTTTCTGTGTTTTTGTTCTTGGTAGAGTGTTAATGGCATAACCAGGCATTGATATACGTGTGGGATGTGATGTAATTGTCTTCCAAGTATTGGTTGGGTCTGTAGATAGTTTTTTCCATCGTTTCAAGCTTTTGCTTTCAATTAATTAGTTTCTTTCTTTTGTTGTTCTGACTGGCAGACTGTCAGAAATGGAGTTCTAGTCCACTCTTCCCCTATACCTGGTGTATGGGCTCTTGGAAATGGTGGCTAGGCTCCATGCCTATATCCATAGTAGTGGTAGGAGTCTTTAGGGGTCAGGAATTCATGAAGGAAGACTTCTCCTAGGCGAGCTTGACAGTGCCCGGCTAGGAAAGTCAAGGAGTGCAAAGCACTTGGCTTGCAGGGGTGACCTTTCCCTGACAAACCACGTGGTAGAAATATGGATAAAGGCCCTGCAGAGGCTTGGAAACAATGAGGAGGTTTCACTAGCCCGTTTGATGGGACAACAAAATAACAGTTCACCGGGTGGTCAGGAAATGGCTCTAAAAGCCCTAAATTAGCTAATTTGAAGGACAGGCCTATGTACGGTCGAGCAAGGATTGAGACTTTGAAAATATTGAGGTGGTAGGTACCAGGTCCAAGAAACCATTGAGAAAATTTGAGATTCTTTGGGAGAGTTTGGTGAACCATCCATTTTTCTCGGGTTAGGAGGGCTAATTGGGGCTCTAGGCTTGTAGCCTTTTTAACCCTAGGTGAGGGTTTGGAGTTAGCAATGGACAAAGGGAATAAGGTGGAGTAAGCAACACCAATTTGTGATGGTGGGAAGTTGTTGGAAGCATTCCCACACCCCTGCAAAGAACAAACTAAGAATTGAGAGCAATTGACCTTTAGGGAAGATTAAGGGTTAAGGGAAGCAAAGAAGAAGGCACCAAGATTGGCTTGGTAGATTGTGAGCTTCATGATAGTGGGGTCAGCCAGTAGAACCAGGGGTGCCTATACATGAGATAGGGCCTAGAGGTTAAGGTGGGAGAGTCACCTAGGCGTTCTTGAGAATAAGGACCCAGAGAATGGAACAGTGAGTGTTCCATCCAACCCTACCCTATCATGTTCCCTAGACGACTTTAGCTAAATGAATACTCCTTGTCCCTTGGCTATAAATTGACAAGGTTTTAGCGTATGGCTCGTGCTCCCATATCGGATAACTAAAATAATTTTGGGTTTGATATAAAATCCTCCAATAGTTCAACAACAAAAAAGGCCTTTAAAATTTATACTATATGAGTTAATCAGTCAAAAAAACAGTTGGAAATTTACAACAAAATAAATTTAAAATATGTTATACTAAATTGGATCGTTAAATTTATTATCGCCAAAAGTCTCTTTTTCCTTTTGGCAATCTCATTGAAAATCAATAGTTTGGAAAAAAACTTACAAGAGCCAATGGTAGGAGTAAAATTGTATTAGATAAGTTGTTCATGTTTAAAAAGGTTGTTTAAGCTCAAAGTTAAGAAATAACCCAAATGTGAAAGCCTTTTAAATGTGTTAAACCATGTGGCACACATGAAACAATCAAGATTTAGTTGTCTTTGCATCAATGGTGATGGAACTATGCTATTCTAAATATACCTTACCCATAACAATGATGTGGACTCAGAATGCACATTTCAATGCACCTTGCTTAATGGCTTAAATCCAACTACTCCTACTCTTGTAGCTTGAATTAACTGCCCTTTTCTTGAACTTGGGGAGTCTGGTGAGTGACAATGTTATCATGGGGATGAATCACACCATTTGGCTTGTTCACTTCACAAGGAAGGAAGGTCATATGGTAGATTATTGCATTGATTTGTGTGGTTAGATGTTGAACCATGAGTATGCTTACAAATTGTCTTACAACCCATTGGATGCCTTGTGATGGTATCAAGGGATTTTCTCTTTTTGGTTTTCCTTTCAAGAAAACTTAATCTATTTCCAAGGAAAGTAATGGAAGTAATCTAAATCTAATCTACCTATGAAGACAACAATGAATGTAAGTTAAAAACTTATAATAAGATCAGAGTTGCAATTCTTTTAGGCAAGAGTATGTGATCTAATTACTATCAAATGAAACTTTGCATAAAGAGATTGTCTTTTCGAAATGAATGGACCTAGAAGAAGCTTTTGATGCTTCATATGCAACCATTTGTGAGTGTGTCCTAAGAGGGTCCAACTTTTATCCATAGCATCTTCTTCTCTTCCAACTCCTTGGGGTACTCCACTTGATGGAAAGGTAAGATAGGGATTGGTGAGGACGATAACATTAACTTCTTGTGCTACGAAGATTGGAGATTAGGCATTTTAGTGAGGCTTGCAATCTTCTAAAGGTGATTTGATGTTTAAGGAAGGGATGTAAATCTTTTTGCAATGATTTGTATAGGTAGCCTTTCTATCTAGAAAAGCTTCTTTGAAATGGCTCAAAGCTTGTGTTTGCAAAATTCTTCTCTCCTATCAATGAGAGAGGGGGGTTTAGATAAGAAAAGAGGAGAGGCTAACAAATCAAAAATCAAAACAAAGAGGAAATGAAAGCTCAACTTCAAAGCGAGAAAGAAAACATACTATTTCCTATTGAAAAAGTTAAGTTGTAGGAAGGAAAATGGACATAAACAAGAAAATATAAATGACACGTGACCATGCAAAAAAATAACAGGCTCACCCCTTATTGTTAGTCACTCGAGCAACCCTACAACTTAACATGGATCACCCATGTTACCCCAAGTTCTCTTGGTTGCCCCTATAGTGTAAGACAAGCATCAGAACTTTTGAATGGGAAAAAGGTCTAGCAGACCAAAAGGATGGAAAAAAAGGAGGAAGAACACATGAAGAAAGGTACAAAAACACTAGGAAAGCTTCCATGAAGCCATAAAAGGTTATGATGAGAAATGAGCATGCCACATGGTTTAAGAGTTGGACCACTAAATCATCATTAGATGTGTACATTGATCCATACAATTCTAGGTGCTTACAAAAACATTGGTTAGGGAGAAAAGTGGAGGGTAGTCAACTCATTTGTTGGGTCGTGGTGAAAATGACAACACATCCATACAAACTCTTAAGTCATGGACACATAACATTTAGCACTTAATGAGAATGGGAGATCAAGAAGGCACTAAAGGTTTGCCATTTAAAACAATTAATCCTTTTGATTCGACACATTAAACTCTTGCAAATATCAGTGGTAAGCGTCATTTGACTTCAAAATTGATAACCTCAAGGAAACAAAAGAGCATCGAATGCACTCACTAATGACCTAGTCAATAGATTGTGACAATAAAATTTACCCATGTCTAATCACAAAACTCATGAAATTGTATAACATTAATGAATGAGACTATTATCTTTTAAAAAAAACAAGTATACATGATTAAAACAACCTTTACAATCTCAGAAGGAAAATTTAACTACTCTACAAATCTTGTTTATCACACTTGTTAGCCAACATTATGATGAAATGAGATGTCCTGCCCAATTAGTACAGTGAAATAATTCCCCCCTTGCACGGTCATGCCACCACAGCCCTGGACGAGCAGGCAAGGGACCCCACGACTTATCCCTTCTTTTCTACTCCCATGCCACGTGCACGTCATCCATACTCTGCTCTTCTTTCACCCTTCCACCCCTTGTCCACTTTCTCCTTTTCTTGGCCGTCCCTTTCACCACTGGCAGAAATCTCCCACAAAATATCTCTGCACCGACAGACCCAAAGCCAATCACAACATGTGTACAGACAACTCCAATGCAAGTTTCATGTTGGCAAAAAATAGCAGCAGATGGGCAACTATTGACATCATATCTAGAAATTTCTTTCTTTCTTTACGAGTGTAGGTAATGAACATAATGGTAGATTTCTGATAATGACTTCCACTAAACACTCTCACCGAATTGACTCCTGAGTTCGTGAGTTGCAGGTCTATTATTTTAATTGGCTTAACTAAAGTGGATCATGCAACTCGTGTACGGATACAATCAATGCCAAGGTGCTTGGAATGAATCTGCAGCGCCCCTGTAGACCAGTCATCTGGGCCCTGTGGCCTCTGACAGAGATTTGTTCTCAACAGTTGGAATATTGGCGTCATTCAGGGTGGGTAATGTCTAAGTGAGTCGGATGAGTTTTTATTATAATGGCCAATTTTTCCTGCAACTTGGGGCCACTGAAATCCATTGAAAACACCACGTTGTCATCATTCAGCTGGCACTGTTCCAGAGTTAAGATAGTTAAATAGTACTGGAATATAAAGTTTCTATGGCGCTAAACTAAACGTCTGCTCTGAGCAGCTGTGTGGTTGCATGGAGCTGACTGCTACTAGCCTACTAAATTTTTCTTTTTCTTTCCATTGGTCTGCAAAAAAAGAAAATTAACGTTGACGAATATGCTTCATGGAAACTGGATTTTTGTTTTTCACGAGAAAGTAGTGGGTGGGCCCAACGAGATATTCGACTTTGTTATCAATAGGCGAGGCTGCAGCTCATTTCAAAGTAGTGGTGCTGATATTTTTAGCTGTCACCATCATTACTGCTTTTGGGTGGGCCCCGAGTTTCAACTGCTTTAAGGTGGGAACCTCCTCATTCATCCATTCATTCATTTAAGGTGGGAACCTATTCCGTGTCAAATGAAAATTGTAGCCACAAGCGTGGCGAGTGGGAATTTCATAGTAGGGCCTGGATTTCGGAGTAACCTCCACCTGTCAGATGAGAGTTCTAGATACCTCCACGTGTTGAGACTGGATTTTCAGAACCGCCTCGAGGCTCGACCTGTCAAGTGGAATGTCATTCAAAGTATGATCATCTATTAGGTAGCTTTTCAATTTTGCTTTTAAAATTATCATGAATGGGCCAAAATGTTTTTAAATAGTTTTATAGATTTTTTAGGGTAAACGTTACGAAGTAACGAAATAAAAAATAATACTTTTTTAAAGGAAAACAAACTTGTGGTTAGGGTAATCCAATAAGATATATATATATAAATATAAATTAAATAATCTAGATTAGATTATTTAAATGTCTGTTTAGTCAATTTACAATAGTTATGGGCAAAAGTTGACGAAATATTAATTTTAATTTTAAAAAATTAAAGAACCATAGTCATGGAATTGACCTCACTCCTATAGGAATGACCTAATTTAACACCGGAATAGTTATGTCTATACAGGGAATATATGTCTAATCATGTAGGGTGCATTGTATGGGAGAATGTACAAGATGAATAAGGTATAATTAGAATGTGAGAATTAGTGTAGATATGTGAGAATTCTAATCACCTTTATTTGCTAGATATTTAAGAATTCAAGGTGGTGCCTTGAAAAAGTGTTTGGGAGCTTGCTCACTCAATAGGTGAATAGTTTCTACTAGGTCAAACCTCTTTATAGATTGAATTAATGGCGGCAAGAAACATAAAGGACAACATTTGAAAACATGTGAATGCCTTAAATGATGATGCAAATTCAATTCCTTTATTACCTTTTAGAATTGAAGTGTGCTCTATTAATTATCCAATTCCTCTTGCATTTTTCTACAAAGTATAGTATATGTTTAAGTGCACAATGAATGTCTTTAAATGCAATGACACAACATGTTGCATAAAACATATGATTGGTTAGTACCTAACAACTAGTACAAGGGGCTTTAAAAAACTTAATTTGAATCTAATGCTTTGAATTTTTAGGGATGGACCCCAAAGTCTGCAAAATATAGCATAAATTGTATGGGTGTGTAATTTTCTATGTTACATTGTTGGTTTATGGAATGGGGCTATGTTGATCTATTTAAGAGTGTGGTGAGAAAATGTGTAAATTACTTGTGTAATTAGTACTTTTGAGTTAGTGGATGATGTCAAAACTAGGAGTTTGTAAACTTATTCATGATTACCATAATTGGAGGAAATGCATTTAATAAATGAGATAAAATTATTTGAATGAATATGATCTTTTTTACATAATTTTCATAACTCTTGTATACAATTAACACAACTAGATTGAGCTACATTTGTGGCGAGTTTATGATTGTCTTTTCTCAACAATTTCTAGCCAACCTTATTGTGTAAGTTTTTCATGTTCGTAGATGTCTACAATTATCGAAGTAATGTAGTTGCTTCTTTGTGTCCTGTCAATCCTTATAAGTTATTTGACATACAAATAAAAATGGTTTGAGGGTCTCAATTGGGGTTACATTCAACTTTACTTCAACAAAGTCCTTGCTAAAGGTGAAGACCCCTCTCACTATTGTGTATGGTCCATAGTTTTTTTGAATGGACACGCCTTCAAATTCTACTTTATATATGCTTCCAATGATGTTAAAGGTAGAGTGTCCCCTTTGGATTTGGATGAGTTTAAAACTTCCAACAATTGAATGGACTCTTACAAAGAGTTGAACATGGTTGAACATAACAATAACCGTAATTAGAATTGTCTAACCAAAAATAGAAAACTTAATCAAATCATCAAATGTAAACAATAGGGTCAATTTTGAATTATTTGAAACTGCACTCTAAAAGAAGAAAATGATAAAATATAAGATACAACTACTTTCCAAATTAAGAAAGCTACATGATTTTTTGTTAAATCCGTCACTTGCATATAATTTATATTTACAATATAAAAATATTCTAAAATATAAGATACAACTGTTTTCCAAATTAAGAAAACTACAATCATCTGCTTGAATATAATTTATATTTACAACATAAAAATATTTTTATGCATCTATCAATGTGTCTATTAAAATTGTAACACAATTATTGATTTATTTAATTATAATTTGTATTTACAACATTAAAATATTCTTAATACATCTATCAATGTGTCTATTAAAAAAATGTAACACAATTATTGATTTATTTAATTTATCTGTACACGATAAGATATACTTTCCCACACATGAAATATATTTCCCTTTCATGGAGGGATCAAATTCCTTCTTAAATCCCATTAGAATAAAAAATCCATCCTTATCTGAAATAGTGAAGTTGGGAACACTTATCTAAATGAAGTGTTTGTTAGATTGGGGTTAAAGTGATTGTGACTTGCCGTACCCTACAAAGTGACAACGGCCTCCAATTAAGGATAGTTTACATTTAATGTGCCCTTCAACCATAAATATCTTAGAAGGCACCATGTAACATATATTTATTTCCTTCTCTACGGATGGACAATTTTACCACATGAATATTTTAAGAATTAATCAGCCCCAAATTAATATATTCATTTAAGTTTGATACTCAAACGGTCCCCACTACTTATGCCAATCAGTGCACGGCAATGCCAGAAGGGGCAGCGGGGGGGGGGGGCGGCAGGGGGCAAGGACCCCATGACCCTTCCACGTGTACTTATGCCAATCAGTGCACGGCAATGCCAGAAGGGGCGGCAGGGGGCAAGGACCCCATGACCCTTCCACGTGTATCTCATCTATGCTTTGCCCTTCTCGCACCCTTCCACCTGTCCCCAAATTGTCCCTGCCACCGCCAACTGCGAAACCAATCAGAAGTGACAGCAAATAGGAAACGTTTGACATCGTACTCAGGACCAACCTTTCCAGCCGTGGTTTCTTAATACGGTGGATTAATGATACGAGTAATAGTTCCACTTACGCAACAGTTCGTGGCCCGTGATTGATGGACTGCTAACCTGCAATCGCCAATTAGAACGACCTTGACTAGCAGTTGTGAGCTTAATTGGATTGGTTTCTTATAAAGTGAATTATATACGGCGGAAATGTTGTCATGGCTATATTTAGAAAGCGTTACTAAAATGGCAATCGGAGGATTTTGGGATGGTGTACTTGCACTCCAACATCTGTGGAATGAATCGGGATACTTGCGCTGCTGTAAGTGGGTGGCTTTGTGGTTGAATGAATGAATGAATGTTTTTAATTACGTCCACGAGATCAGTTAGTTTATGGGACCCAAGAAATAGAACAAAAACCGTATCTATCGACAAATAGAGTAGCCGCCGACCCCACCAACTACTCGTTGTAGCCCTCTAACTCTTTGTTGATTTTATTTCTTCTACTGTGTATTTTGATCAAGTAACTTGTTGTTCCAGCAATCTTCTCCTCTTCAAACAAGGTTTCTAACGATTTGACTTTAAACAGATCTGAGTAATTGCATCTGATGTTCTCATAAGTCTTACAATGCATGACGTAGTGCCACTTGATTTCTACTAAACCTGAAGAGCAAAAACAACAAATCCTATCTGCCCACGCTTCCTTGGGTATTCTCCATCTTCTTGTTTCACACCTCAAACGGTGGGAACTAGTTCTTAACTGGGCTATCAACATTTTAGCCTTCCACTTTATATCTGCACCCACATAATATTTTTGCCCGTGATCACAAGTGGGGTTAAAATGCAAAACATAGTGCTCTCTTTTTCGACCAAGTTGTTTTGACCACATGATATGCGTGACCTTCTCTTTTACATACCTTTTAATTTCAACATTTGTGTTTGGACACTCTTGCATGCTAATCCCCCATTTTCCCATCCACTACATTTTGCTTCATCCACGTGTTCTTCCTTCTAGTTAAATTGTCTTTCGTCACAATTTTGGGCCATCGATACTCCTCCATATTCTCAATTCTCTTCAAATAGCCTAATAAACGGAAATGGCTATGCAACCCTCCAAACAGACTGAATTGACCATTTGTTCGTATTTATTAATTAATTAAAAATAAAGATACAATGTATTTTTTATTTTTAATTAATTAATAAATACGACCGTTTGGAGAGCCATTTCCAGCGTTGTGTGCTTCCACTCGAATAGCGAAAGTAAAGTAATAATAATAATATTGGACTTTATTCGTATTATACTTGATTGGATAAGAATGGGCGACACTTGAAACTGCCAATGGACAGTAGTCACTTCTCGCAGTTTCCATTGGTTTGGAAAAGTAAATTTTGACAAAAATGTTTGATAGAAAACTTCATTGGGAAATTGAATTTTGCATTTTGGGATAAGGAGGCAGTGGCACCAAATCATAGGCAGCCACTATTATAATTAATTTTTTTTGTTTGTGGTACTTTGGCCTTTGGAATATTATGATAATATAATTTATTTTGCTTCTGTATATTAATTGAATTAATAAGTAGTTTATTTTTATATTATTTGCTTTATTTTAATGTAAAGAATTATGTATCTTTATTTAAAAGTGATTTTATGTATATTTTAATCATTTTAGAATTGTAGTTTATTTTTATATAATTTGCTTTATTTTAATGTAAAGAATTATGTATCTATATTTAAAAATTATTTTATGTATATTTTAATCATTTTAGAAATATTTTATTTTATGTTATTGTATTTTGACTTTCATATGTTATCAATGAGATTTTGTATGAGCGTTCCAATTATATCGTATATTTTGTGATGCATATCTTATATTTTCTATGACATCTTGTATTTTATTTGATTATTGCATCTTTATGTTTGGGTGATGTTTATTGCTTTTGATCTATATAGTTTTTTATTATGTCAAATGTTTATTGCTTTGCTTCGGGTATATTGTACGGTGCAAGTACTAATGCTTAATCTAAGTGTGTCAATGAAATGTTATTTACCCAATAGTGATTATATTAGGGATGTCACATTGGGTTAAACGTGTTTTGTATTACATTAAATAAATTTTAATTCCATGAAGATTAGTGGTAGCCTATTACAGGAAAGAACTAAATTAGCTCAATGGCCTTAAGTTATAAAATTGCGTATTATTATTATTTTTGAAAAGGGATTTTAGTTTTATATTACAAAAAGGAAAAAAATATTTTTTATTTAAATGGATAAAAGGAAAATTGTTGTGTTTTTATTCATTATTGTATTTTCCTCCAAACTCATTTGGCTCCATGGGAATAAAAATTTAGGAAGATTGAATGGAAGGATGGGAATTCCTTAGGGGATATGATTGCTTGATTTCAATGTGTGTGTGTGGAAGAACTCTCCTTCCAACCTTTTTCCTTTCTTTTCGACAAATTGTTGAAGGTGTTTTTCTCTCTTAAACTATGTAAATTTATTCTTTAATGATTTTCTTGTCATGCCCTATTATGTGGTAGTATATAGCTCCCTTGTAGGAGATTTGTAGAGGAGGAGATTCACTACTTTTGAGTCTCTAGGACAAAGAAGACTCTACTGGGAGCGAATGGTCCTCAACTACCTCAAAGGCAAAGCTCAAATGACAAAGGCGAAAAGACAAGGAGTTTTTATTACAATTTTGTTTTATGACAGACTTTGGAAAAATGACTTTAGAGATCAAAAGAAAAAAAAATTAAGGTCTTAGGAGCAAGTTGACTAGCTCTCAGCAGAGGACGACAGTGCGATGTGTGGACATCCTCATGACACGTTGTGGTCTCATACAATTTGAGGGAAGAACATGCTCAAAAATACACAAAGCCTCTTGTCTATTCGGGAACTAAAATCTAAATGTTTAACTACACTAATAGAATGCTGAACTAAAGGAAATGACAACAAGAAGAATATTAACATGCAATGATTTAAACTAAACGGGATAAAATAATGAAAGAGAAAGAGAGAAACAAACTCATAAGAGGTCCAACGTTGTGCAACCTCTCGCAATGCTCCAAACGATCAATCTGCACACATGAAGATAATAAAAAATGTTGAGGTTGTTTCGAGGTTTTCTCCATTTTGGTGTTTCCACCTCCATGAATAGCCAAGAAGATAAGTAGAGAAATAAATAGATAATAGACAAAATATATTGACGAGATAAACAAAGTATACACGTTAGAATGCCAATATACTATTGTAAAGATGATAATGCAAGTAAAAGAGAGTGTTTACCCTCCCTTTTGCAAGCCTGTAATGCCAAAGGAGGGTACAACACTCGAGAGAGTCAAGACGTCGATGTAGAAGCCAAGAACGTGCAAGAGATCTTGCAAAAAATGGTGTAGAAGTGATGTACAATGAGTTTGAGAGCTAGAATGCAAAAATGAGAATGAGAGAATGAATGTGAGATAAATAATGGAAGGAATGGAAGAAATGCATGTAAGAAGGTTGTTTTTAGACACATTTACAACTACAAAGGTGTTACACTTCATGGGCAGGTGGAAGTGTAAAGTCCTAGACCCAAGAATATCATCAAGACATTCGTGCAATGTGCAAATGCATGTGGTCATAGAAGTGTCCCCAATAGAAAAATCCCTTAGAGATCGAGAACCAAGGGGTCAAGGATGAGATTGAATTTAAGGAAAAGGGGAATTTGCATTATCATTTTTAATTAAACTGAAGGGAGGATTATGTAATGTGAAATTACATGAGGTGCAATTTTACAACATTACATTTTGCCCCCATCTTAGTAAGCATATGTATTCTAACATGTACGAGCTAAATTAGAAAAAGGTTAAAGAGAATATACCCACGATGAAGAGGTTGTAGGTCACAGAAAAGATACGACAAGTCTTGTAAGGTTGCCCCTAAGCTAGATGATGAGATCATAAGACATCAAGACATATTTTTAATTTTTATTTTTTGAAAAATTAAGAATAAGCAGATATGATAGCCCCCCCTTAGAATGATGTGCTACGCAAAGGAGCACATGTCATTCTAAGGAGAAGATAAAGACAAATAGATGTTGTGACATGACATACATAGTGAGATGTATTTGTGGGATGTTGTCACTTGAGGGACAACACATAGAATCCACAACATCAAGAAAAATTAGAGATGAAGAAATCAAGATCATAGGGGAATCCAATTATTCGGGGTCAAAACTGATCATAGATATAAATAAATAAATATAATATAATATGTATGAACTATCATCACCCCCAAAATAGATCAAAACGAGAAGAAGAGCACATGCAGACAAATAAAAATCAGTTCAACATAGAAGAGGCCCAAAATTCCCCAACACTTTGCATCATTCCCAACGTGAAAGCCAAATTAGATGACATATAGAAGACTGATGAGACAAATAGAAGAAGTTTTATGATAGATTTTCTCTTTTGTATCCAAGTACCTACAAAGGTATCAAGGGTCCTCTAGGCGAGAGCACAAACACAAATAAACAAGCACGGGGGAACACAAACAAACACACAAATCTAATGTAAAGATAAAGAAGAGGTACCACTCTAGTCTAACACCTCTAGAAATTCATCTTGCTCCCAGTCTAGATCATCGTAGAGGGAGGGAATATGAGCCTATAGGGGAGGGATAGCAAGGGCGATTCCTATCGAGGAGAAGGTCACCTCAACGTCCTCGTAAATAAGGTCCTACGAGGCAAGCATCGCAGACTTAGAAAAAATAGAAGAAAGAGTGGGAATATCTTCCATCAAGTCAAACATACACTTCTCTAGAGTGAAGTGTTGTGAATGACCAGGAGGAGGATGAAAAACCAAAGAGTCATTGCCAAACTCCGGAAGAGGGGCAGTGACAAACTTTGGGGAAGGAGGCGATGTACTCATCACGAGGACAATACAAGCCAAAGAAAAATAAGACGAAGAAGGTAGAGAAGACCTTTTGTGACCATCATCTAGAATGAGGTTGTGCTCTAACTTACGCTTAAGTGTAGGATGGGACGTTCTCACAACAAAATTGGAATAAGAAGAAAGAGTTGAAGCCATAGTAGACACAACCTTTGTGTGAGGCATGTCAACAAACTCAGTGAAAGGAGGAAGATCTGGTAAAGAGGTAATTAGAGGAGGCTCCACAAAAGGAGTGATGAACACTTGCACCCTCTTAGGCTAAGGTTCATTGAGATTCACTAGGGAAGCCAGAAGCAAAATAAAGGCAATGGGAACTGAAGTAGAATGGAGATAGGAACGAAAGTAGAAACAAAAGTAAAAAGAGGAACAACAGGCTCCCCCTCGGTCTTCTGCGAGGCTTTGTATTCCAGGCCAGGGCTCATCGACAATGCTTATGCTCATGTACAAGATCGTTGTGATGACTATGGGCACCCAGAGACACATCATGAGAAGACTCTAGGGGATCTTGTTCCACCGAGGGAGTAGTCTCCATAGCCATTACTGGTAGAAGAATAGACTCCTAAGATTCCTATTCCATTAGAGGCATGCTCTTCACAGTCATTTCCAAAGGAAGAGTAGGCTCATAAGAAGGAATAGGAGGAGGAACAAAGACAGACACAGGGGTCTCAACGATGATCCCCTTTCCCTTATCTACCTTAGAGGTAGGTGGGGGAATAGGAGGAGGCGTCGGAGGTCAAGAAGCAAGAACAACCCCACGTGAATGCTTCCTCTTTCCATATAGGGTGTGTTGAGGTACCATGGGAAAGATAGGAAACTAGAACACCTATGATTTAGACCTCCACAATATAGGTGTATTTTTTTTCCTTGTACCAGGAACAATAGAAATAATTGAGGACACTGCCAAGGGTTGTGAAGTTGTAGAAGAAGGAGGAGGAGAAATCCCAAGGCTGAGAACCTGATTATCCTTAACATTTGAAGAGGAAGGCACAAGGGACAAGGCACGTTGCTATGCATACATAGAAGCCTTCATAGAGATCACATGAGAAGTAGGTGGAAAGACAACATCAGAGAATGAACCTCTAGTCTTATACCTAAAGTAGGCCTTGTAGAGCAAGTCCCCTCTAGGTGGTAAGGGTTCAATTGGAGCAAGCCAAAAATGGTCTAAAGATAAGCCCCCACATGACACAAGTGGTTTGTATCCAGTGTACTGGATAGTATACATCGTGCCATCATGAGGAAACTTCAAACGTTTGTGGACAACAGAGGCGACCACGTTCATGGAGACTAGCCACAAAATGTCTAGCCTCACCTTGAATAGGTCCAACTCTGCTATCACAAAAAATGGGACTTCCAAAGACTTAGGCCCAACAAGGACCAACAAATAAATAGAGCTAATAGGTAGAACAAAAAGACCATCATGGGTATGGAGCATGGTATGTGACTCATCATACTTATCCTTGTGTAAATTATTTATGAAAAGGGTCTCCTCCATGATGACATTGACCTGACTCGTAGGGTCAACCATAACACTAGTCACGACATTGTCATTGACTCGAGCCGATATGTACAATAGAGAAGGTTCCTTGTTTAATCGCAAGTCATGTGGTGTGAATGTTATATCAGATGTTTTATCCACATGACCTAAAGGAGGAACATGAGTGAATGAAACCATGTTCACATACTTAGATGGACTAAGATCAAAAGTTGAAGAAGAAACAACTGTGATCAAATTAGCAGAATGGGATGGAAAAGGATCTGTGTATATCTATAGCTGGTTGTTAGGTTTCGCTACAAATTTGTTCAAATTTTTCTTTTTACCATCAATTCATATGGTACCATTGTCGATGTGGTCTTGGATAACATGCCTAAGATGCACACATCGTTTGGCATCATGACCTAATACTCGATGGTATTGGCAAAAAATTTATGCATCATACCATTGAGGATAGGGCTCGGATAGTGGTCTTATCTTTGGACGAGAATTACACCATCTTTTAACAATTTTTGTATGACATTTGTATAAGATTTAGACAATTTTGTAAAAATTATATTTCATCCAGTAGAGCTCTTATCAGTAGGAATAGATACCATGTTCGCTACCGATTTATTTTTTCTTGAATCTCAAGAGATACACACGACTAACTGGCCATCAGGACGAGAGTAAGAGGAGGAATCCATGTACTGAGCAACCATTTGTTGATACGCATACAACACAACACATAGATGAGCAGAAGAAGGATATTTCATTTGAATAAATTTATCTCGCAGCACTAGTAGTAGGTTTCCAATGAACACACGTTGTACGTCATAATTTGATAGGGCATAGGAGATTTGAGAAAATAAAGCTTGATACCAAGCAATAAAACTAGTTACTTTTGTCATGGGTACCCTGCTTGCATCGGATGAGATTGATAAAGGCGACCTTCGGTCCGATGTTCACCTGGAATTCTTGCAAGAACCAATTTACTAATTGGTCAAAAGAGAAAATAGAATTATTGGGAATGAAGCAATACCATTCCAAAGAAACATCCTTGAGAGAGTGTGGAAATAGTTTTTCCAACAGAGTATCATGGTGGAATAAATTGATACACATGGCATTGAAAGACGAGACATGCATTTGTGGATCTCCTCTACCACTATAATTTTTAAATTTAGGAATCTCTACCCCTTAAGGATAGGGACCTTATTCAGAATAGAAAAAGAAAAAGGGCTACAATGACAATATGGTTGAAACATGGGTTGAGAACTAGAGCTAGCCAAGCTTGCCAAATGAGATTGCATCTACCCCATGTTCTATAAAAGAGCATTAAGGATGAGATTCGTTGACAAAGGTTGGCTAGTTGAGGGGCCAGAAGATGTGGGGATCTGGTTTCTAGACCCAAATGATTTGAATCTTAGAGGAACACAATTCACTTTGATCAAAGGAATCTCTTTGGGTACGGTATTGGTATTATCAGCAGCAATAATAGAGGTAACCAAAGGACCCACGTCAACCATATGCACAAACACTCCCAGCATCAGAACATGCAACTAGTGACCAGTGATTTTTGATTAAACATCTTGAGGATTACCCAAGAAAAAAGTGTTTGAAGGGACATGGGTTTCCACTATATTTACAATACCTTGAAACAACTCCAAGCCTCTACAATCAAAAATAAGTAAGTTTCACAGACCGTTAAGGAGAAGAGCGGCTTGCAAGTATGAGTTTCATTTTGTCAAAAAATCTTCAAACTCTTCAAGTCTCACTTCCAAAGAATGAATTTTCTTAGCAGAAACCTTGAGAGTAGCTTTCTCGATTATGGAAGAGGAAGATTTAGAAGGAGAGGTTGGTGAAGTATGCGCTGGAGGGTCAAATTCAAAAGGAGGTTCAAAATCGGCTACCGATCCTGTATTGAACTCTTCAAAGTTAGGACCTTGGCAGGGAGGAATGAACCTTCTAGATCCCATATCAAGATGTTAATAACTCCTTCTGACTATGTGGCCAGAGGTAGTGGATTGGGTTGTGAATTTGATAAAAGTGTCACAACACTATCCAATACATGTCCCGATAAGAGAGTAGAAAATTTTCAACAAAAAGATAAAGGGAAGAAAAAGGTTCACGTCAGGTTCACCAAAATGTAGAGGAGATTTGCTACTCCCAAGTCTCTAGGACAAAGAAGATTCTACAGGGAGTGAATGGTCCTTAACTACATCAAAGGAAAAACTCAAAATTGACAAAGGCGAAAAGATGAGGAGTTTTTACTACAATTTTATGTTTTTTAACAAACTTTGGAAAAAAGACTTTAGAGATCGAAAGAGAAAACTTCCAAGGTCTCAAGAGCAAGCTGGCTAGCTCTTAGCCATAGGACGACAACACAACACACAAACTTCCCCACAACACATTGTGGTCTCATACGGTTCGAGGGTAGAACATGCTCAAGAAACACACAAAGCCTCCTGTCTATTCGGGAACTAAAATTTGAATGTTTAACTACACTAATAGAATGCTAAAATAAAGGAAATGACAACAAGAAAATATTAAAATGCAACGATTTAAACTAAACAGTATAAATAATGAAAGAGAAAGAGAGAAACAGACTCACAAGAGGTCCAACAATGTGTAACCTCCTGCAATAATACTCCAAACGATCAATCTGCACACAAAGAGACAATGAAAATTGTTGGGGTTGTTTTGGGGTTTGCCTTAGTCAAACCCTTGTTTTGGTGTTTCCACCTCCACGGACAACCAAGAAAACAAGTAGAGAAAGAAATAGATAATAGACAAATAGATTGACGAGATAAAGAAAGTATACACATTAGAATGTCAATATGATATTGTAAAGATGATAATGCAAGAAAAAGAGAGTGTTCACCCTCCCTTTAGCAAGCCAATAATGTCAAAGGAGAGTACAACACTTGAGAGAGTTGAGATGTCGATGTAGAATCCAAGAACTTGCAAGAGAGCTTGAGAAAAATGGTGTAGAAGTGATGTAGAATGAGCTTGAGAACTATAAAGCAAGAATGATAATGAGAGAATGAATGAATGGGAGAATGAATGGAAGGAATGAAAGAAATACATGCAAGAAGGTTGTGTTTGGGCGTGTTTGTGACTACAGAGGTGTTACACTTCGAGGGTAGGCATAAGTATAACGTCCCAACAACCACAAACCCAGGAACCTTGTTAGGACATTCATGCAGTGCATAGACGTCTACGCGTCACAGAAGCGTCCCCAACAAAAAATCCCTTAGAGACCAAAAACCAAGGGGTCAAGGATGAGATTGAAGTTAAGGAAAAGGGTAATTTGTATTATCATACCTTTAATTAAGCTAAAGGGAGAATTATGTAACGTGAAATTGCACTGGGTGCAATTTTATGACATTACAAGATTATTGTGCATTCAATTTCATAGGAATTAACATATTTAATTTCTTTTTAAATGAACATGGAAAAAAAATTATGAAATCATATTTTTTGGATTTTAATTGGATTAACATGTTGTTGTGCATGTGTGGATCAAAAGGCTATTTTTTAATTTTAAAAATATTTCATAAGTAAAAAGTTAGAAAATTTAAGGTCCATCAATGGAGGAAAGAGGATTTTTTTGGTTTTGAATGTGGAAATTTAGGAAGAAAAATTACTTTTACTCCTTGTTTAATTAAATTATTTTGTGGAAAAAATGGTCTCCAAAATGATTTATAATTTTACATCTTATAAATATATTATTAAAAAATTAGTATTTGATTGTGTTTTGTATTATTTTTTGTGCAATAATAAATTGATATTTATATATGATGAGACTTAGGAAAGGTGTAGAATAGGAAAGGAGTGGCTTTTGATGTTTATTGGGATACAAAGAGATCTTGTGCAGATATTTTTTTATTAAGTGATAACTAAACACATGAGTTAGTAAAAATGGTTAATAAGAAAATTTTACAATATGATTGTGCACTCGTAATTGAAGGTTATGCTCTCTTGTACCTCTATTGCATCGATTCTTTAAGTTGATAGAATTCCTTATTTGATAGCTCATATTAAGCTCATGATAGTTGTCATGATCATATTGAAAGAAAAGCCAATTCTTATACTGAGTTGTTTCAAGGGGTCGGCCAACGAACAGGAAAAAGATTTAACAATTCTCTTCTTTGCACTTTAGACTCTGTAAAACCTAGGAGAATGGTCCTATGCAATATCTATTAGGATATTGTTTTAAACAAATATGCTCTTATTGCTAAGTGATTTTTAGATTCAATTGTGTGCGAGTTTTCTGCATCAACGTTTCATATCACACTCTGTGATATCACAGAGTGTGATCTGAAACGTTGATTTAAAAAATTCGCACACAATCAAATGATGATAGATCACATAGTGTGATCTGAAACATTATGCAAAAAATTTGCACACAATCAAATCCAAAAATCACTTAACAATAAACATTATGAATTGTAAAATCTTGATACCATTAAACCATCAATTAAATATGCTTTTTTATATGACCAAGACTTAGAGATAAATACACTTGAAGGGCCAGATTCTTCGAGGTCTATTTGAGATCTCCGAACATGTAAATAACATTATAGAATAAAATATCAACATGAAGTGATCATGGAATGTAATACACATAAAGTGGATTAAAGTGGGACTGTGACTGTAAAGACCAGAAATGTTGTTGGGGCTATATTTTAAGCACTACTAAAATGGTAATCGAAGGATGTCTGTATACAACTCAGTGGTACCAAAAGAGAGGATTACCAAATTTAGTGCCAAAAATTATATTGTACGGGTAAAGGGACGACGTACTTGCACTCCAAGATCTGTGGAATGAATCGGGATATTTGTGCCGTTGTAAGTGGGTGGATCAGTGTGGTTGCCACTCAAATGGTGAAAGTAAAGTAATAATAATAATATTACACTTTATTCATATTATACTTAGAAACAGTTTCCATTTGTTTCGAAAAGTTAATTTTGACAAAAACTTCATTAGGAATTGAGGGAAAGTGGCAGCTCTTCTTGTTTTAACTGTTGTCGGCACTATTATAGTTAATTTTTTAGTTTGTGGTACTTGGCATTTGGAATATTATAATAATAAAATTTATTTTTCTTTGTACTATTTAAGCCGAAGGCTTATCCAATCTGAAGAAGAGAGAGCTAAGATTGGCTATCGATGGTTCATATTGTCCTGGAGACACTTAAAATGGTTTCCTTCGTTCGATGCCTTGCATCCTGCTTTATGTCATGTCAAGGAACAATGGTTTCCTCCGTTCGATGCCTTGCATCCTACTTTATGTCATGTCAACGAACACCTAAATAAATGAATATGTTGAAAAAGCTTTGAAACTTTTAAGCGAATGCGATTGGCATACGTCAAGAAAAATCTAACGACCTTTGCTGGCATCATTCACGCCTCTGTGCCATAGTCATGGGAACTCCAGAATAGCGTGTGGACATAAATTAAAACATTTATTCACCTGTTAGAAGCTGTGAAGCTTTAGAACAGAAATGTAAGCATGATATGGATGCATACGAAAGGCATTGTAAGCACGATATGGATTACATCATCAGAAAGAATGATCTGCAGACTATCTGCATATACCATGTCATGAATTTGATAGAAATCACTTTGGAATCTTTCAAACAAACACTTACCATAACTTTCATGTCTGTGTCAACATTGCAAGGGATATGCGACTCCTTTGAACCCTTGCAAGAAAGCACGACGGGGTTGCTGAGGCTATCAAAGTGATGATCTGATAGGTATACCACGTTCCTGTGCATGGTGCATTAAAACGTCTTAGTAGACATGCATGCAAAAATTGGAAGCATTAACAAGGCACGTGAACTGATTGACAGAATACCTGAAAAAGATCTCATCACATGGATTGCAATGATTGCAGGATATGTGCAAAACGGATTTGTTGAGAAGGCTTTAGAAACTTTCAAGCAAATGTTGTTGTCAGGTGTAAACCCAAATTCCACAACCTTCACCAATATCTTCCCTGTCGTGCAAAATGGGAGCTGATGAATTTTTTCAAAATGCTCTGTCTTGTGACTCCAACTAGGGTATATTTCCTGCTAGGCAGAGTAAGGATCCGCAGGCGGTGGGAACAGAACTGGGCTTTGTTGTTGAGCCATGCCATTTCTTGCCGCTCTCCTCACCTTTCCAAAATATATCCCAAAAGACAAACTGAAGGTTGGGAGCCACTGGAGAAAAAATGATGCTTCTCTGCTACCGTGCCCTCTTTCAGCAAAGTTGTGGTATTTTGCGGATCCTTTTCCCTTTCCTATGAGGTTGAGGAAGAGGACCACAGATATTCCCCATCATAATTGGTAGGTGTTGTCAGATTTAAAGATAAATTCCCTAACCTTTTCTAGCATCCTCCCTGCCCATGCCAAAATGGGAGCTTTGGAACAGGGTATGGACATCCATCGAAGCATAAAAGATAGAGGAAATTTGTTAGATATTATGGTCGCAACTGCACTAGTAGACATGCATGCAAAAAGTAGAAGCATTAACAAGGCACGTGAACTATTTGACAAAATACCTGAAAAACATGTCACCTCATGGACTGAAATGATTGCAGGATATGCACAAAATGGATTTGCTAAAAATGCTTTAGAAACTTTCAAGCAAATGCAATTGTCAGGTGTAAAGCCATATTCCACAACTTTCACCAGTATCCTCCTTGCCTGTGCCAAAATGGGAGCTCTGGAACAAGGTATGGACATCCATCAAAGCATCATGAAAGGAGGATTTTTTTTTAGATATTATAGTTGGAAATGTGGTAGACATGTATGCAAAATGTTGATGGAATGCGTCAAAGAGGCATTATCTCATTGAATGTGATGATTGTAGGCTATGCACAAAATAGATTTATTTTAAAAGCTTTATAAACTTTCAAGCAAATGCAATTGGAAGGTGTAAATCCAGAATCCACAACTTTTTCCAGCGTTATCACTGCCTGTGCCAAAATAGGACCATTGGAATAGGGTATGGACATCCATAGAAGCGGACAGGCTAAAAAAATGTTTTCGCTGCATGTCGCTTTTTAGGAGAAGGAACTAACGCTTGTCATATGACATTCTATCAATTTTTTTAGACATATTTACATCTATCATCTGTCAGAGATATTAAGAAAATTATATTAAAAAGACAACTTTCTTTGTTTCCACTATTTCTATTCCTTGCCAACAAATTGATATATTGCACTTTACACTTGAATAAGAGAATGTCCAATAGATAAACTGCCAAATAACTTTTAAATTGCAATGTTCTTATATTGGTAATTTTCTCCTCTCCTTTTATGGTCCTTTAGTCTCATACATAGTGTAAATTTTGTTTCTATTTGTATAGCATTAATAGGGGAAATCACAACTTGAATGTAATTGCCAGGGTATTTTCATTTTTATGTTGCTTGTTGTTTGTTATTTATGAACCGCATGTTTTTAAATTTCACAAGTTTTTAGTTAATGGGTAAAAAAATATATTATTCATTTGAATTCATAATGATTAAACCCAACTAGTGTAAGATACACAATGAAATAATTGGCTCAAATGTGTCTAGTGTGTGGATTATTAGTTTCAAAATTGATGCCAAGTGATATATGTATTGTATATCTAACTTAGCTGTTGTAAAATACACAACCATAACATGTTAAATACTTTATCAAAATCATAACCATAAATTGATAATTGGGATTTGTAAAAAATAGACCAAACTTTTTTCCTAATTGATCTTGCCAGTAATGTAACTAAAACTAACCATTGCTATGAATAATGATGTGATACCAAGATTTTTCAAAAATATTCTAGCATTGCAGTGTTGGAGTTCGAGAAGCAATAGCCATACTAACACTTTTTTCTTTCAAGACATTAATTATGCCCTTGGCTTGAGGATAAAGAGACAGCTTACCCCTTGCCAATTGACATTCACTCCACAAAGCAGTTCTACTTGTCAGTACATAGCATTATGTTTTTCCCTTTTAAGGATGTGCACAAGAAACTATAATAGAGTAAAGGACCAACTATTCAAAACAAAATGGACAACCAGAAATGTTTTGTGACTGGGTCAAAGAAGGGTTGATTGTTGGATCTATATTTAAATTATTAAATAATAAATATCAATATATTCATCTCTCTCTCTTGATCTTCGTCTCTCCTCTCTCTATCTCTTTCTATCCATATATTTCTCTACCTCTATCTCCCTATCTCTCGCTCTATCACTATCTCATTATCTCTTCATCTCTCTACCCGTATATCTCTCCCTCTCTCTACCTCTGTCTATAAATCACTTCCTATCTCTATCTTTATCTTTCTCTCTCTCTCTCTCTATCTATCTATCTATCCATTTACTTCTCTCCATATCCCTCTCCTCTATCTCCATCTCCATATCCATCTCTATCTTCCTCTCTATCTTCCTCTCTATCTCTATCCCCTATTATTTTGCTCTCTTACTCTTCCCCCCTCTATATATCCCTCTTTATATCCATGTCCCTCTCTCTCTCCTCTCTCCCCATTACAAACATAACATGAGTGTCTTGGTAATGGAGCCTAATTATATTCCTCATTTAAAGGCTTTTTCCAATCATGTTTAGATCTTTGTAAGTGAATGCTAATTGATTTGAAGCTATCACTTTTCTATTTTGACCTTTGTTACATAAACAACATCATTTGCTAAATGACCTCATGTACTGCATATATATCTCCAAAAAATACCCCAATTTTTTCTCTAATTGACCACGACTCTTCAAAATAGTTTTTGTGTAAAGTGATAACCATCCTCCGTGATGGATAAAACATAAATTTTGTAAAATCCCATCAAGTTTTGCCGACCCTGTTTGTGTGATCTCGAGAAGGAATTTGGTTCTTGGTATTCTCTCTCTATGGCAAGACTTTTCATTGTAAAGCTAAAAAAATTTAATGGATAAGGAGCTACCCCTTTGGTAGCAATTTGTTTGATATGAATCCAGAATGTCAGTGCAGACAAACTGTTTTAAAAAATGTCTCTAAATTTCTCACTTACAGGTTATGCAAATGAATTGGTTGACAAAATGCTTCAAAGATAAAAAATACCCACAAATTTGGATAGTTAAAATAGCATTTGGAGGAAAATCTTGGATACTCAAACTTGATAGTGAAATCTACGTTTAAATGTTCGAAAAGGCATAATTTGGTAGTGAGAATTCTCAAAAAAATGTTTACGAACATAGATTCATTTTGACTAGGTAAGCTTCCAAGAAATATCTAGAGAGAAAAAAATATGTTCTAGGAACTCCCTCACATATCAACATTCTAAAAAGCACAATTTAATAGTGTACCAATGTTCATGAAACTAGCTCAGCAACTCCCAATCTGAGCATGAAAATTGCATGATTGGGAGTGCTTTTGAAAATGGTAGAAAAACAAGTGTCAACGTGTGTTTCATTGAGGATGGACAATTTTACCGATTTCTGAAATACTTACGAGGCATGTAGAGAATGAGTGCTACTAAAGTTAAGACTTTTTTACTATCTTTGCTTAGTAAGAGTAGAATTTAGTTTACTAATTTATTGTGTTACTTTTAAAATTAGTTTGAAGACATCTTATATAAAAGGTTAGGACGATTGGTGGTAAAAAAACAATGTTAGAAGTTTTTGGATAGCAATGTTTAGTGGAGAATAAGGGTAATTGAAGATGGTAACACACCATTTCTTCTATAAATGATAAATATCTATTTGTCTAGTAGATTTAGAAATGAAATTGTTGTTGGTGTCCAATATTAATAGAGCATTCTTTCATAAAAGTTGACAACCAAAAATATCAAGGAGATTTCTTATAATAGATTTTCATGAGTTGTAAGCAATATACTAAACAATCTTTGAATGTTTTTAATGTGTTCAAGTTGTGAGTGAAAAGGGAAAGATATAGGTTAGAGTTGAACAAATAGAGTTTGTGAATAACAAATACTTTAAATTTCATGAGTAGATTTAGAAATGAAATTGTCGTTGGTGTCCAATTTTAATAGAGCATTCTTTCATAAAAGTTGACAACCAAAAATATCAAGGAGATTTCTTATAATAGATTTTCATGAGTAGTAAGAAATATACTAAACAATCTTTGAATGTTTTTAATGTGTTCAAGTTGTGAGTGAAAGGGGAAAGATATAGGTTAGAGTTGAACAAATAGAGTTTGTCAATAACAAATACTTTAAATTTCATGAGTAGATTTAGAAATGAAATTGTCATTGGTGTCCAATCTTAATAGAGCATTCTTTCATAAAAGTTGACAACCAAAAATATCAAGGAGATTTCTTATAATAGATTTTCATTAGTATTAAGCAATATACTAAACAATATTTGAATGTTTTTAACGTGTTCAAGTTGTGAGTGAAAGGGGAAAGATATAGTTTAGAGTTGAACAAATAGAGTTTGGGAGTTGGCGTCCACTTTAAATTTCTAGAATCAAGTACTTTAAGTTCAGACTAAGATGTACTTATAAAAAGAACATTCGAATTGATAATGAGGTAGAGGAGAGTGGGGAGTTTAGAAAGAAGCTAAAGGTAGATAATTTTGAAAGGAAACAAGGTCGACAAAATGAATAAGGACTTCAACGATTCACATGAGAAAGACAGTAGACAAAGCCAATTAATTGACAGCTATGAAAAGAAGTTCAAAGATGTTAAGCTGCAAAAGAAGAGATGGAATTTTTCCATGGTAGGTGTCTGCTATGCACTCTGTATTCTTTTTGTTTTGATTCATGATCTCTCTTCTTGCTAATTGCTACTGCTAATGCCCTTTTCGGAGTACTATAGTAATTTTTTAATTTTTTCTTCCTATACAAAAGGAGAGACCTAAGACAAAACAGTATATTGTAACAGCGCCAGAAAATGAGCAAGGTTAGTTGTTGTTCTACCAATGCAAGCATTACTGTCAATTGTTGCACGTCAAGAAGAGCAACTCATACAATCAATTACAAAGGTCGCAAAAAGAATAAGGTCTCCCTTCCAAAACACCAAAGACTTTAGGTAGATTTCTCTTTCCTTCCTATATAGCAGAAGATAATTGTAAGAAACTATATTAATAAATCTCAGACCTACAAATGAAGGAACCACCCTATTGTCAGAACTTATATGAATTGTACTTCTACAGTCCCACTGACCTATTTTAGTCATTTATGGGCATTCATATGATTTACTTATTTCATTTTATCTGGCCTTTTGTAGATGGAGTTGAGAAAATTGCAGGAGAAAGACGAAATACAAAAATAAGCTCAAACACATTTAGCCCATTCCGTGTGACCCCAGTGGTTGAAGAAGTGCACAATAATTTAGATTAAATTTTATATACACTAATCATTTTAAACAAATTCTTCAGACTTATTTTTAATAAATTAATTAAACTTCCTAGATAATTTTAATACTTATGTTATTTTCAATGTATCTGTTGCTTACATATGAAACTCCTTTTTAAAAAACCATGGTCATTTGGACAGATGTTTTTTTCACTTTAATTCTCAAATTATTAATTATAACCTTTGTTGTTTTTTTGTTTTGTTTGCATAGCAGTTTTGTCATCTCATTATATTTTCTTGATTTGAAAATTCTTAATTGTGGAGTTGTTTTTTATGTTGAATTTATGTTCATTTTTAGGATGTTTAGTCGGGATTTTATTCATCTTGTTTTTTTGTGTTTTTGTTTGATGTTTATTCATTATTTATATTTGTAATTAGTTTGGTAATTAAAAATAGGATAAGTATTTGTTTTAGATGTAGATGAGGTGTAAAATTATTATTCAATACTGATCATTGAATAAGATGATGTTTAAATAGAATGTTCACAATTCTTTTGTAAATCATAATTATATCATGAATGAACATTTCTTTTGACATTACTTTTTTGACTTATTTTTTCCTTCCCATAAAATTGTTGTACTGATTGGAATTTGCAAATTTGTTGCATTCACATTCATTTTTAGTGTGATTTTTGTTTTAATATAGTTAGAAATAATCATGTGCTGCTAAAATCTATCTCTGCTTAAATGATTTTAAGTGTTTAGATTTAGTTTAGCACTCGACGCCTTTACCAGTTTTTCTTTCTGTTATCAGGGAAACAATCTATATGTGGGTACTTGATTATTTATGCATTATGTTCACCTAACTGATTTTGGGCTACAAGGCAGCTTTTGCAGCATATGACACTAGCACAGGCACCTGCTTTGTCTTTAGGTACAAGATAGCTTTTTTGGTATGTGATGTCACCAATCTTTCTATAACTACCCAATGATTTAATAGTTCAAAGATTGTTTATGTCTAATTTAAAATAAAATAGGTATTTACTATTTTTAAATGTAAATTAAGTGATAGGTGAACTAGCGGGTAGTTCTTCAAATGACACCATTTGATCTTTAAGAAGAGCAGGTTTCATATCATACACCTAATACCCTATTTCTCTATCTCTTTTCCCTCTCTAACTCTTTATGTCACCCCCCTTCTTTTTTCTCTCCCTCTCTACCTATCTTTCTCTCTCTTCTCTCTCCCTCCATGTTCTTCTCTTTCTCCCTCCTCTACCTATAACTCTTCCTTTCTATTTATCTCTCTCTCTCTCTCTCTCTCTCTCTATTTGTCCCTCTATCTATCTCTTTGTTTCTCTCCCTCTCCCCCTCTCTCTACATCTCCTTATATATCTATTTGTACCTATCACTCTATCCCACAATCTATATCTCCCCCTCTCTCTCCCTCTCCCTTTTCCTCTTCCTAGACCTTCATAAGACAACTTGAACAACAAATAAAAAAACATTAAATTATTTTTAATTCATGGAAGAGTTATTCTATTTATTACGTATCTTAAAAAATTAGTGTCTTTATTTAACATTTAATTATTTTACTAGATACATATTCGCAAATACTTGATAATACAAATCACTTTAAAATTTTGCTCTTGAAGTCAAGGTTAATATTGGTTGGCTCCTTCATGGGCTTAAGTTAGATATAGTCAAAACCAAATTTGACCTTCGACTAGGGGTTATAGTGTGTTTAACTAGTAATTTTAAATTTTCAAGTTGTCTTGACATCCTCATTCTTCCTCTATAATGTTTGTCATAAAGCTATAATGAATTGAAGAAGGCTAAAACTATCCCACAACTTTCAGTCATTGTAGTGTGAAATTTGCATGAATTTTGTTTGGCAGTAAAGTGGGCCACATAACTACCTACTTTAAAGCAAACAACTGGTTTTACCTCTACTTTTTATTTATTGCATACAGAAATGTCAGACCCAAGTTATATTCAGAGGTGCCTTTTTGCATTAGCTAAGGCAATGTAAAGGATATAATGAGGAGAAACTAAGTTTGATAGATCTATAGAAAGTTGCCTATATTTAAGTCAGCACTGACCCATCACTATTTTTCATTTAAGTAACTCAGCACCAAATGCTCTCTGCTTTCAATTATGTCAAAAATAAATAAATTATTGCTAGCAGAATTTTGTTAACTAAAATCCATAATGGGATTGCATGAAACTTTGAAAAATTGTCGAAGGGTGGAATCTTGTTGTGCTGGGTTGGGCTGAAAATGTGATTGAAACAAAATGCAGATGGGAATTCTGTGAAGAATTTTTTTCGAGAGTTGATGCTGCCCACATTTCTTGCTGTAGAGGTTAATGATTGCAAATAGTCAAAACAGAGCAATCACTTGTAAGTGCATTGTAAACTAGCAATAGTCAAAACAATTTTGTATAATATATCAGAGACAATTGTGAATCCACTCTAAAGATTCAGAGAGAATAGAAAAGTTGTGAATTTTTTTATTAATTATTAGAATAGAGCACTGAGTTTGTTTAAACATAATTGTGACTCGTTCACTATGAAACTAATACAAATTCTTGAATTATAAAAGATTTTTGGAATAGATAGTTAAATTTCTCACAGATATCAAGTTTTCGCAATCCATATAGATTATTGAGTTGGTTTCTTAATTCGATTGTGTCAAATTATTTTTGCATCAATGTTTCGGATCACACTCCCTGATCTATCATCAGCCCTGAACTATCATCGGGGTGATCTATCGTCAAGGTGAGAGAAGAGAGATAATTGAAACATATAAATTTATCAAAATCTTGTAAACAACAGTGAAGGAAACTCTAGTAATTGGTGCCCTTGTTTGACCTGAACGGATCACGTCTAGAAAGGGTTTACAATAAATAGAGGGATTGATGTTTTTCCATTCTTATTTCCAACCACAAATTTTCTGGCATAAATTACTTGAGAGAGACTTATGCCACCTACATCATCGCCTCCACTTCTTATCCATTGCCTCATCAACATAATAAATTACCACTTAACTCTACGGCCTTCGAGAGTGCATCTCGATCCTTAAACTGGACATTTGCAAAAGTGGATCGCAGTTGAAGATAAGAGAGTCAGAATAATCATTCAATTAAAAAATAGATGATAGAAGTTTGACGATTAGAAAATTCACCCCTTCCTCTCTCCCGACTCTCTGTCCAATGGAATTTGAATATTCACAATCTATGCACAATTTTTTATATTCTCAAATAAGTTGTTACTAATCTGAACGATAACAAAAGTTTTATTTTATATAGCTATTATTAAGTGAGGTCCTTTACACAACGGATAATATTAGTGAGATATTTCATAATGATTTTTTTGCTTTTATGATATATAAATAAATCAAGGGGTTGAGGTTTAGGTGTTAATGGAATTATAATTATAATATTATATTTTATTTAAAAATAACAAAATTTAGATTCTCAATTTATAGAGTAATGTATTATAAGAATTGTATATAACAATTATAAATACATATAATATGAAAAATTGAATATTAATGATGATTTTGATTTCTATGTACTGTATCCATACAATTATTCGGCGTAACCCATTGCACACCTAAAGTGCAATAGCTAGTTCTAATAAGTTCAACTTGTTCTTATAATGTCTCCCTATTGTATTATTCTAATAATTTCAACATATTATTATAACATACAATATCAATGAGTATCTTAATTAAATGATTTTATATTATTTGTTTCATTTTAACGTAAAGAATTATGTACCTTTATTGAAAAAAAATTCATGTACTTGAGAAATTTTTATCTATTTTAAAATTATTTTATTTTATGTTATTGTATTTTGATTTTGATATGCTATCAATCAAATTTAATATCCACGTTCAAATTATATTGTATATTTTGTGATGCATATGTATTTTCTATGATATCTTGTATTGTATTTAATTATTGCATCTTTATGTTTGGGTGTTGTTTATTGGTATTGGTCTATATAGTTTTTGTCATGTTGGATGTTTATGCTTCGAGTATATTGTATGGTGCAAGTATGCTTAATGATTCATCTAAGTGTGCAAGTAAAATGTTATTTTCCCAATAGTGATTATATTGGAGATGTCACATTGGGTTAAATGTGTTTTGTAACCTCTATTGAACTTGGCTCAAATATGAGACGAGTCCTAACTACCACATATGAGACTAGATCTAAATCAATGGCAATTTGAGAATCTGTGTATTGTGTAAAAACTCATAATAAGTGTGATTAATTTACGTGTGTTGAATTTTACCATATTACATTGAATTATTTTAAAAAATATTGAACGATTATGTTTGGGAAAATAATTAATGTTTATTAGACATAAATTATATTAGAACTAATTAAATATTGTTTATTACATTAAATAGATTTTGATTCCATGATGATTAGTGATAGCCTATTGCGGAAAAGTACTAAATTAGCTCAAAGGCCTTAAGTTATAAAATTATGCATTATTTCTATTTTTGAAAAGGGTTTTTAGTTTTTTTTAATAAAAGGGGTAAAAACTTTATTGAGTCAAAAAATCAATACAAAGCCAAAGAGAACAACAAAGCCACTAGGGGTCAAAAAACCAAAACAAAGTCATCAAGAAACCCCAAAATAGCACCTCATATCCTCCATGACCAAATCTTCAAGAATTTGTGAAAGAGCCCTAGGAAGCCTTTCCCAGTCATCCACATCCCAAGTCCCCATCTGCCACCTTATTTCATTCCTGATGGATATGATAAAAGGTAATAGAATCAAAAATACCACCCAAAGCTATGATTTGCCTGACCACAACTACCAACTGCTAATTCACATCATCAAAATGATGCTTATTCAACAAGTCTATCACAACTTGAGAATATGACTTGCAAACAATTTGCCTCCAACACTTGGCACAAGATCGTTCCAAAACCAAGAGAATAACTAAGGCCTCCATAAATTAATTGAGTGTGACCTTTGTATATTGAAAGGAAGAAAATTACCACCTCGGAGCTATCCCTACGAATACTACCAACCCCAACATCTCTAGGATTACCTCTAGACAACCCATCAGTGTTAATTTTTAGCACACCAAGAGGGGGGATACTAGTGCCCACTCCACTATATCTTCTCCCTACCACCCCGTCTCTACCTAGGGAATGACCCACTCCTACCACCAATAGAAATTCCCAAAGTCCTAACCACAACTAAATCACTTGGATCCACATGGACAGGCAGATCACACCTAGCAGATAGAGTCTCCTAGATAGCCCCCAAGATTCTCCCCCATATCTGACCAACCTAAAGCTTCTTATCCAAGTGAAATCACAATACTATGTCTCACTTTTTGTCCAAGATGGAAATTCACATCAATATTTTTCACTGAATCTTCATCTTATGAGACCTATAACACCTAAATCGTTAAGAATTTGAAGATGATGAAAACTAGTGATTTGTGGCAATTTGTGTGTAGATTCTAAATATATTTTTTTCCAAATTTTCCAAAATAAATCATGAATCTTTCAACATCTCCTTTAATAACTAGTTTTAAACATAAAACAACATTTTTCATAAAGTAACATTTGTGTCGTACAACATAACTTTTTTTCTATAAAGGATACATTCTATTTTTTAAATATAGATTCTCAACATCAATATCTAGGGAAAGGATATTTTTCCATAATTTTTGGTTACATATATATTTTTTAATTAATTTTTGAAGTCATTGTAACTATAATTTGGACATACATGGGTTTCGTACAACATAACTTGTTGTGTATATATCGAAATCCATTTTTTCTTTTTTTGGTGAAACAAGGACATCAATACCTAGAAAAAGGGTATTTTTTTAAAAAAAATTACAAGGTTTACTATTTTTCCACCTCTGCAAAATGAATAGCTTGATGTTCAAAGAAAAACCTAAGTTCAATAAAAATTAAAAATTAAAAATTAAATACATAATAAAATGAAAACATATCAAAATTATACTTGTTGGAAAGCTCGTTTCAAGGGCTGAAATATTGTAAAATATATCCCTCAAAAGGTAAAGAAAAAGTGATTTTTTGCCAATATTTTGATAGGTGTGAAGGAGACTCCATTATGGGTTTGATTTAATACTAGAGGGGTTATATCCAAGGGGGTTTGATATAAGGGGGTCTTATCTATCCCTCTTCAATTAAAAACCTTTAGATGGAACCTCTTAAGGCTTAAATAATTAGTTTTTTTCTAAAAAAAGTGATTTCAAGCAAAAATCAGCATGTCCCAAAAGTGAGACACACTATTGTGGCAATGCCCATGATCCAAGAAAATCTTATGCCTGTGTTCCAACCATATATGCCATATAATCAAGCTAGGGCTAATAATCCAAGCAATATCTAGAAAAGAAGTTTTTGTAGGAGAGTTCCCCATTCCCTTCCAAAGATCATCCAAAGAGCGGACATGTCTACATGGCTGGCTTCAGACACTCCACCAGTAGTGCCAAATCATTCTGGAAAAAGGGGCATTGAAAAAGGTGGGAAATACACTCTTCTTGACACATGGACATAACACACATAGAAGGGACCTGGAAACCCCACTTCCAAAGATTTTCTTAGGTGAGGCATCTATTTTGAAACATCAACCAGGAAAAGAAATTATATTTAGGCCAAGAAAATTTATTCCAAACCTATTTCCACAACGGGAACCCCACACACCCAAAAGCATGTGTGTCCAACACCTAATAACTAGAGACAACAAAGAATTTACCTTTTGGGTCAGGTCCCCAGGCTAGAAAATTCCCCCCCAAGAGAGTTGCAAGCCCAACTAGCAAAAATAGTGGCCAAATCTTGATGATCCTCCATCGATTCCCTAGGAGGCCACTCCTACGATTCCTTCCACCTATAAAAATTGGCCTGATCAAGAGCTGAAGGAGCTTTGAAATCCACCACCTAACTCCACTCAGCATCAAGGAAAAGTCTACATAACTTCTGCAAATGAGGGTGAGTAGTCATAATTGGAGGATGACCATCCCAAGAATCAAACCAAAAAAGAGCATCCATTCCACTGTCGCATATCCAAAAAAGCCCCTGTTTGACCAACTTACCACCTCTTTTAAGGGTACTCCAAATCAAATAACCCTTCCCCCTAAGGTTGAAACGTGACACAATTGCACTCTCCACATCCCCAAGATATTTTGAAGTAAGGATCCTAGCCCATAATTACTATTCTTGAGAACACCATCTCCAGTACAACTTTTCATCCAAAGCCTCCCATTCAGATCAACCCACTACAAGCATATCCCACCAACTTTCTTTGGCCTGCATGTACTATACCACTTAACCAAGCTCCACTTCCAATAAAGGAGATTACCAAACCAAAGATTGGTGAGAGAGACGCTCAAAGTCCTTAATAAAGCAAGAAGGGGCAGACAACAAAAAGCTCTTGTATAAAGGAAGAGCCTAAACCATCGACTTCAAAAGAGTCATTCTCCTTGTAGATGAGAGCCACCTACAAGTCTAGTGACTAACCTTTTTGTGGAACTTATCATTAACATCTTGCCAAAATCGCCTAGGGAGCAAACACACAACAATGAGAATGCCAAGGTAAAAAAAAAGAAACATACCAATATGAAATCTGACGATTCCAAAAAAATTGGCCAAAACAAAGGAGGAGGAAGTGACACAACTTTCACAAGGTGATAGCTTCATCAACTCTGGCCATGCCCATAAGAGAAGTGTCATCCATAAACTGAAGATGGGATCGAGGAATGTTGTTTCCCCAATTCCAACCTTGGATGAGACCCAACTCCACTCGGGATCTAATAAATCTCCCTAAACTCACAACCATCAAAATGAAAATATACGAGGATAAAGGATCACCTTTCCTAAGGCCCTATGAAGCTCCAAACATCTTAGTGGATTCACCATTGACCAAAATGAAGGAGGAGGAAGTGACGCAACTCCTAACCCACTCAATCTAGGAACTGTCAAAACCAAACGCCCTCAAGATCTAGAATAAGAAGGCCCATTTAACATGGTCATAAGCTTTGGCCATATCAAATTTGATGAACATAGCCTTCTCTTTAGAAGAAGCCATAGAGTGAATTATTTTAGCTGTTATAATCACCCTTTCAAGGATCTTTCTGCCAGCAACAAAGAAACCTTGCTCATTTGAAATTAGCCTACTCAACCAAGGCTTTAGATGCCCTGCAATCAACTTTGTTATTATCTTATACACTACATTACACAGAGCAATTAGACTAAAAAGATCCAAATAATTAGCACCTTCCCTTTTTGGGATGAGAGCTAGAAAAGATGCATTCATGGCCTTCAACATTTTCTTATTATTTTGAGATTCCTGGACAACCTCCAAAAGGTCCATCTTGATAACCTCCCATAAATCCTAAAAAAATTCCATTGGAAACCCATCAAGCCCAAGAGCCTTTCCTTTTTTTATTTGAAACACAATGTCTTCCAACTCATGCGGGGAAATTGGTTTGAGCAAGGACTCATTTATTTCACTAGTAACCAAGGATCGTATACTATCCAATATCACAACCTCATCATCCTCTACAGGAGGAGAATCCTCAGAAAATAAAGTAGAAAAGAAGCAGATAGATTCTTCCAAAATTGTAGAAGAGGAAGAGAGAAAAACCCCATCAGAAGACAAATGGGAGGAGATAATATTACCCTGCCTTTTGTCCTTAATAGGGTTATGAAAAAAAGAAGTGTTCCTATCAACCGCCTAGAGCCAATCAATTCAATCCTTTTGCTTCTAGAAAATTTCCTCCCTCAATTCTAATTGTTTCACCGCCTTCATTGTAGTAGCTTCCAGATTACCATTTCCTTAGTGAGACCCTGATCCTGAATCTACTGAGTAATAGAATCCAAGTGAACTTGAGCAGCCCTCTTTTCCTAAAAGACATTACCAAAGTGGTACCTATTCTAGTGTTTCAACATGTACCTAATATATATGGAAGTCACTTGGAGAATAAATACATTGCAATGCCATAAGCTAGCTTCCCATGACGCCACCAACCAAGAACCAAATCATGAAGAGACACATCTCTAAGCCACATGAGCTGAAATCTAAAGGATTTATTTTTAGAATAATGGGAGAAGTTTGTTGAGAGTTTGATCGACCAATGATTAGATCCACACCAATCTAAAATCTCTGAACTAGTCATCCACCTATCACCAACCTAGAAGTTGGACACCAAAAACCTGTCTAACCTTTCAAAGATAGTAGCTTCCCCTCTCCTCCTATTATTTCAAGTAAATATACCTTTAGTTGGCTTTCTATCCACCAAGTTCAACATGGAAACATTATCCCTGAGGAGATCAGAAGAAGGATCTAGACGACCATTACCCCCCTCTTCTCATCCAACGAGGAAACAACATTGAAATCCCCAACCAAAATCCAAGGAATATAAGGATATAAAGAGCACACATACCTTACATGAGCACACAACTGTGCCTTACCAGGTAAATCAGTAGGAGCATAAATTTTGGAGAGAATAATTATCTCACCCGACTCCAAATTATAAGTAGCAAGAGAAATAGAATGTTTTCAAGAGAGCCACCAAAGCAGACTAACTCTAAGTGGATCTCATAAGCAGGAAACCCCACCAGATCTACCATGTGCTCCCAAACACTGATACTAAACTCTACCCCAAATGTTCAAAGCCACACTCAACATACTTTCAACTGATAACTTAGTTTTCTGAAGGACAACTAAATCTGGAGAATGAACATGAATCATTTCCTGAATAGCCTTTTGTCGAGGGATGTTATTCATACCCCTCACATTCCAAGAGATCATAATCATTGTTGGGGAAGAGAGAAGTGGGAATCAATAGTCCTCACCGATCTAGACTCCACCAATGTCTCACCAATTTTCTTATCCTTTTCTTGATCCTTCTTTCTTCCCACCTTGAAAGACTTCTCAAAATCCCCTTTTTTGGGGGGTTTTATTGTAAGCCAAAAGCTGGCAAAGTATACTTATTTTTCCCTAGGTTAGGAACACTCTTCTCACCAGTGTGACCAAGGCCAATAACAACAGACTCGCCATTAGCCTTTGTCACTGAATTGAAATATCCTTGAATAAAGGTTGAGGGAGGAAGATCTGTGTCCATCTGAGTCTCCTATTCCCCTACCTCAGTCAGGCTAGAAATGACAATTGGTTGGTTACCAATATTTCTCAACTAAAGAGCCATCTATCACCTGCAAATCTAAGGGAATCCCCTCTTCCTAAACCAAGTCCTCTATAGTATCAAACCTATTAAAGGTCTCCTCTTGCTTATCCTTTAGGGTTCTCTTTTGCCCCTACCTCTATTATGATTCTTAGCTGGGACAAATCCCTACTTATCAACCACTACTCCCCGCACGTGAGCCTTACCCTTGTCCAATTGGGTGACCTGATAAGGAGAATTACTCAAACCAGAAGCATGGATACCACGAGGACACTTCCATTGCAAGTGGCCATGTTCATGAAAAAACCTACACCTCAAAGGTAACGCCTCATAGTCCAACTTCTGAGTCCAGGAATGTGATCTGATACTCATGTCTACAAAATTTGATAACTTATTCAAATCAATTTCTACACACACACACACAAGCAAAGGAGAGAACCCTCTTATTTAGTGTTTATTGAGAAGGACCAATAGGCTTACCAAGCAAGAGGGCGATCATTTTCAATATGTTATTTCGACTTTGATATGTTATCAATTAGATTTTGTATCAACGTTCAAATTATATTGTATATTGTGTGATGCATATGTTGTATTTTCTATGATATCTTGTATTTTATTTGATTATTGCATCTTTATGTTTGGGTGTTGTTTATTGGTATTGGTCTATATAGTTTTTTGTCATGTTGGATGTTTATTGCTTTGCTTGAGTATATTGTATGGTGCAAGTATGCTTAATGTTTCACTTAAGTGTGCAAGTAAAATATTATTTTCCCAATAGTGATTATATTGGAGATGTCACATTCGGTTAAATGTGTTTTATAACTTCTATTGAACTTAGTTAAAATATGAGATGAGTCCTAACTATCCCATATGAGACTAGATCTAAATCAATAGCAGTTTGATAATTTGTGTATGTGTAAAAACTCATAAATGAGTGATTAATTTACGTGTGTTGAATTTTACCATATTGCATTGAATTATTTTAAAAAATATTGAACGATTATGTTTGGGAAAATAATTAATGTTTATTAGACATAAATTATATTGGAACTAATTAAATATTATTAATTACTTAAATAAATTTTAATTCCATGATGATTAGTGATAGCCTGTTATGGAAAAGAACTAAATTGGCTCAAAGGCCTTAAGCTATAAAATTATGCATTATTTTATTTTTGAAAAGGGTTTTTATTTTTTTTAAATAAAGGAGGTAAAAAATTTATTGAGCCAAAAAATCAATACAAAGCCAAAGAGAATGAGAGACCCACCAGGGGTCAAAAAACCAAACCAAAGTCATCAAGAAACTCCCGAATAGCACCTCATATCCTCCATGACCAAATCTTCAAGAAGTTGTGAAACAACCCCAAGAAGCCTTTCCCATTCACCCACATCCCAAGTCTCTATCTACTCGAATTCCCACCTAGCCAAGCCATTTTCCACCTCCATTCCCGAGGGATATGACAGAAGGTAATAGAATTGAAAACACCACCCAAAGCTATGATTTGTCTAACCACAACTACCATCTGCCAATTCGCATCATCAAAATGATGCTTATTCAACAAGTCAATCACAACCTGAGAATCCAACTCACAAACAATCTACATCCAACCCTTGGCACAAGACTGTTCTAAAGCCAAGAGAATAGTTAATTCCTCCATAAAATTATTTGAGTGTAACCTTTGTATATTGAAAAGAATAAAATCACCACCTTGGAGCTATCCTTGCCAGTACCACCAACCCCAACATGTCCATGAATTACCTCTAGATGACTCGTCAATGTTAATTTTCAGCACACCAAGAGGGGGGGATGTCAGTGCCCACTCCATTGTATCTTCTCCTTACCACCCTGCCTCTACCTAGGCAATGGCCCACTCGTACCACCAATAGAAAGTACCAGAGTCCTAACCACAACCAAATCACTCAAATCCATAGGGACAGATAAATCACACTTAGCAGCCAAAGTCTCCTGGATAACCCCCAAGATTCTACCCCATATTTGACCAACCTGAAGTTTCTTATCCAAGAAAATCCTATAATTGCTTTCCAACCAGATATGCTAGATAATAAAGCCAAGGCTAATAATCCAAGAAATGTGTAGAAAAGAATTTTTTGCAGCAAAGTTCCCCATTCCCTTCCAAAAATCATCCGAAGAGAAAATCATTCTAGCAAAGGGGCACTGAAAAAGGTGGGAAATACACTCTTCTTAACACGTGCACATAACACACATAGAAGGGCCCTAAAAACCTCACTTCCAAAGATTCTCCCAGGTGAGGCATCTATTTTGAACCACCTGCTAGGAAAAGAATACATTTAGGCCAAGAAATTTTATTCCAAACCTATTTCCACCATAGGACCCCCACACACCCAAAAGCCTGCATGTCCAACACCTGATATCCAAAGATAACAAAGAATTTACCTTTTGGGTCAAGTCCCTAGGATAGAACATCTCTCACCCCAAGAGTGTTGCAAACCTGACCAACCAAAATAGTGACCAAATCTCGATGATCCTCCACCCATCCCCCAAGAGACCACTCCTGCAGGTCCTTCCACCTATAAATATTGGCCTAATTAAGAGCTAGAGGAGCTTTGAAATCTGCCAGTCGACTCCACCCAACATCAAGGAAAATTCTACATAAAGTCTGTAGATGAGGGTGAGTAGTCATAATTGGAGGATGACCATCCCAAGAATCAAACCAAAAAAGAGCATCCATTCCACTATTGCATATCCAAAAATGACCTTGTTTGACCAACTTAGCACTTTTAACGATAATCCAGATCAAAGGACCCTTCTCCCCAAGGTTGAAACATGACACATATACACTCTCGACATCCCCAATATATTT
Organism: Sequoiadendron giganteum; assembly: GCA_007115665.2. NCBI lineage: Eukaryota > Viridiplantae > Streptophyta > Pinopsida > Cupressales > Cupressaceae > Sequoiadendron > Sequoiadendron giganteum. The sequence continues at coordinate 821,613,542 of CM021102.1, forward strand.
TGAAGTAAGGATTCTAGCCCATAACTACTATTGTTTAGAACACCACCTCCAGTACAACTTTGCAACCAAAGCCTGCCCTTTCAGATCAGCCCACCGCAATCCTAGCCCACCAACCTACATCGACCTACACGTAGCATCCCACTTAACCAAGCTCCACTTCCTATAAAGGAGATTACCAAACCAAATAAATTGGTGAGAGAGACACTCAAAGTCCTTAATAAAGCAAGAAGGTGTAGACAATGCAAAGCTCTTTTACAAAGGAAGAGCCTGAATCATCGAATTCAAAGGAGTCATTCTCCATGTAGATGAGAGCCACCTAGAAGTCCAGTGACTAACCTTTTTATGGAACTTATCATTAACATCTTACCAAAACCGCCTAGGGAGTGAACACACAACAATGGGAATGCCAAGGTAAATAAAAGGAAGCAAGCCAATATGAAATATGAGGATTCCAACAATTCTAGCCAAAACGGAGGAGGAGGAAGTGACAAAACTTTTGCAAGGTGATAGATTCATCAACTCTGGCCATGCCCATCAAAGTAATGTCATCCACAAACTGAAGATGGGATTAAGGAGGAATGTTGTTTCCCTAATTCCAACCCTGGATGAGACCCAACTCCACTTGGGATCTAATAAATCTCCCTAGACCCGTAGCCATCAAAATGAAAAGATATGAGGATAAAGGATCACCTTGCCTAAGGCCCTATGAAGCTCCAAATAACTCAGTGGGTTCACCATTGACCAAAATGGAGGAGGAAGTGACACAACTCCTAACCCACTCAATCCAGGCACTGTCAAAACCAAACGCCCTCAGGATCAAGAATAAGAAGGCCCATTTAACATGGTCATAAGCTTTGGCCATATCTAATTTGATGAACATAGCCTTCTCTCTGGAGGAATCCATAGAGTGAATTGTTTCGGCTGCTATAATAACCCCATCAAGGATCTACCTTCTAGCAATAAAGCCACCTTGCTCATTTGAAATTAGCCTGCTCAACCAAGGCTTCAGACGCTCTGCAATCAGCTTTATTATTATCTTATACACTACATTACACAAAGAAACTAGCCTAAAAAGATGGATGAAGAATTAACACCTTCCCTTTTTGGGATGAGAGCCAAAAACGTTGCATTTGTGGCCTTTAGCATTTTCTTATTCTTTTGATATTCCTAGACAACCTCCAAAAGTTCCATCTTGATAACCTCTCAAAACTCTTGAAAAATTCCATTGGAAACCCATGAGGCCTAGGAGTTTTTCCTTTTTTCATCTGAAACACAATGTCCTCTACCTCTTGCAAAGAAATTGGTTTGAGTGAGGACTCATTCATTTAACTAGTAACCAATGGTGGTATACTGTCAAAGATCACAGCCCCATCCTCCTCCGTAGGAGGGGAATCCTAAAAAACAAAGTAGAAATGAAGCAGACATATTCTTTTGAAATCACAACAAAGGAAGAGAATAATCCCTTCAAAAATTAAAAGGGGGGAGATAATATTACCCTGCCTTTTATCCTTAACAAAGTTATGAAAAAAAGAAGTGTTCTTATCACCCACTTGGAGCCAATCAATTTGAGCCTTTTGCTTCTAAAAAATTTCCTCCCTCAATTCCCATTCTTCCATCATCTTCACCGTAGCAGCTTCCAACTTACCATTATCCTTCGTGATACCTTCATACCGAATGTACCGAGTAATAGAATCCAAGTGAACTTAAGCAACCCTCTTTTCTTGAAAGACATCACCAAAGTGGTACCCCTATTCCAATGTTTCAACATGTACTTAATATATTGAATTTTCCTAGAGAGGGAATAAATTACAATGCCATAAGTTGGCCTCCCAAGATGCCACCAACCAATAACCAAATCATGAAGATACACATCTCTAAGCCACATGAGATGATTCAATCTAAAGGAATTATTTTTAGAATAATGGGAGAAATCCATTGAGAGTTTTATTTGCCAATGATCAAATCCACACCGATTTAAAATATCTCAACTATACATCCACATGTCACCAACCCAGAAGTTGGACACCAAAAACCTATCTAACCTTTTAGAGATAGAAGCTTCCCCACTCCTCCTATTATCCCAAGAAAATATACCATTAGTTGGCTTGATATCCACCAAGTTCAACATAGCAACATTATCCTTGAGGAGATCAAAAGAAGGATCTAGACGAGGATTACCCCCCCTATTAGGTCTCAAAAATGTTGGTTCGAATGAACCACGAGAGTTTTCCAAATTCTCACAACGTTATTGGCCAACTAACAAGGCCAACCAATATAGTTGATCCTTCTACTCTTAAGGCTCTGCTAAACCTAGGTGGGTGCACCTATATGAATGACACAGATTTTGAATTTATGCTTCCTACATGACCAAACTATCCACAAATGGCAATTTGATAGTGGAGAGATATGGCCTAAATTTGGTATAAGTAGTGTAAGTGATATCCTAAATTTATCATAAATTGTATATGCAATATCAAGGTATAAATTAATATGTTCAATTAAGACATGTAACTAAGATGGGTGAAACCTAAAAGGATAAATAAGACCAGTGCCTTGTTGGGTAAAATAGAGTCAAGTGAAAGCTCTAGATGAATGAATTCTATCTGGCAGAGACTAATTATTTGGCATATGAATATTAATTTATAACTTGTATAAACATGCAAGAATATAATTACCAAGCTCTTCTTAATGATCCAAATGATAATTCCAGATTACTGTGAATGACTTGAAGGATTTAATCTTTACTTGAAAGAACCAACCAATCACACCACACAAATACATCAAATGTGTACTGATAAACTGAGAATATACTTGATATGTCAATTTAAATAACAAAGGAATATCAACCTTAGAGACAACTTGAAAATATTTTCAATTAACTTAACAAATAATTGATACCAGAAGGGCGCCACAATATCAGATTTCTTTCATTGATCCTTCAAAATTTATACATGCATCATAGTTCTTTGAAACATTCTGAAAGTACTATACTTCCTACTAACTGTTCTTCTATCTAAAAATTCCTCCCCCCTCTTCTTTGTAAACAACAGATACTTATACATTATCGGGTGGAAGGACGTGTCCTTTCAAAAAATGTTTTAAGCATAAAACACTAACAAGATTATCACTAACTAAACTCTGTTAAGCCACAAGTGAACTTCAGACATGTGCTTTGTGTAATCTCAGTGCTCGTGCGTATCTGCATCTCCTAACACATCACGGATCATGATCTCCATCATCACCATTCGTTCGTTCTACTCACATGCTTCATCCAACGTTGTATCTTTCGCAGTGGTTGTCTTTAACATTCGTTCTTCCATGTAGTCATTTCTTTTAATTCTCCCTCATCATTACAGAACTTAGTCAATTTTTTCTCAGTAGCTTCTATCAATTCTTGTGCATCCTCTTGTAATTCCTCAAAGAATCCCTTGTGCTTATCCATGATACGATGAGCACTTTCAATCCCTGCATTATTAGGAGTATCCTTTTACTTTAATTCCTCAAGTTTTTCTTGGCTTTTGTTATCCACTCTTCTATATTCTTTTATTGCATCAACGTATTGTGAATGTTTTCCCCAAAGTTTATTTAACCAAGAGGTTAAAATGACCTGCCTCCTTTTTATTATTGTTGTAAGTGTGTCTATTTTCCCCTGAGAGTATACACTTGATCCTTCCCAATGGTCCTTCACCTATGAAATTTCACCTTGGGTGAGCATTTTTGTTGGCCCCATTGTAGCACCTACCAAGTCCTTTAGATGTTCATTTTCTCTCAGTACTCTTTCACTATTGGTTTTGTACATTTCTCTCTCTCTGATCAATGCTTGTATTTGGGCTTTATTTAATTTTTCTATATTGATCCCAATTTCTGCAGTTGCAATTGGATCAGCCTCTCCATCCTTCAAAGTCATGACATGTCCAAATGCCTTCTCAGTATCAATGACAACTAATTTCTTGTGAGGGGGATATAAAGCCCAAATCATTAATGTCTCTTCATCAGGATTGTATTTTGATCATGTATACACTTTTGTCACCTTTTCTATGTTGAGCTTGTGTGTAGCATTGTTGTCTTTCAAGAAACTGTCAAAAACCAATGCAGAATTGAGATCTAGTCCTGGGAAAATCATGACACCAACCTTTTCTAACATCTCTCTCCCTTTCTCAGGGGTCATGCTTGTCATCTCTTTCTCCACATCATCCCTCAAGTTTTTTAACAGCTGCTCGTCATTTACTGGTGTGACATTTTCAACCAGTCCTCTTATTTATTTTCCCTTTTGTTTGTATAAATATGTTTTGAATTCTAAGGTTTTCACAAATTCATCATCTACTATAAAAGATCTATATTCTTCATTTCTTGTATCCACATCCATAGTTTCCTCAATGTTTGTCTCTCTCGTAGAATAGGTGTAATCTTGAGTTCTTGTCCTCGATACCTTTCTAGATGGACCTTGTGGCCTATTAGCCTCTAATACTTCTTCACTAGAAGACAACAACTCAGCATCTAACAATTCTTGATCATGCTTCTCAATTACCATTTATGCTTCTTTTGCTTCCAAGTTTCTAATTATATCATCAGATCGATAGGGCACATGCTGATACCCTCCAAAGTTTATCCTCTATCTGGCAAAATGAATATGTCACTCTGGATCAAAGTTTTTCCTTGATGGCACTTTCCTCATGTTATAATGCAATAACTTATCCAGAATTAAATTGTATCCCTCCTTTGCTAACACAGTAAAATCACCAAAACACAGCATACTTGGCATGAAATCTTGCTTCCCATAAGAGCTTAAGTTCATGACACTGGAGAAATCCATTTCCCTAACAATATCTAAGTATGCAATTCTATCTGTAACTGTCCTTGGAAAAATAAATGGAGTACTTTCAAAACCATAAACCCCAATCATGGTGGCATTTTCTAGACAATACCAATCCCCCCAGTTGTGGCTGATTAGTCCATTAAAATCCTTAGGCTTGAGAAATCTCTTTATTTCATTAGACAAGGAATGGTCACAAGGATGATTATAAAACTTGTATAATGGATTTACAAAATATTCTTCAAAATGCAAGAAATTAGAATTAGCAAACCTACTGTCCCAAATAGTAGTCCACAACTGAATAGGCAATGGCTTGCCTTCCTTATCAAATTGAAAAATCATCAGCTCTTGGGGCCACAATCCTAATTCTTGTCCAAAATATAGCACCAAGTGCATCAACAATGAATAATTCTTGAGGTACAGGATAGAGGCTCCATTCTTTACTGCCATCAACCCAGCGTCAAGCTCTTTAAACACATGTGAAGCATAATCAAATGACCTGGAGTTATGATATTGAACATCCACAACAATCACCATAGGTACAACTGTCATATGCTCTGGGACCTCCATCCCCAATACCTATCCCACTGAAAAATAAGTGTACTTTATGTAGGGTTCGAAGAGATCCACATGAAATGGTGGTCCCTCGCTGTCTTCCATCGAAATCAGTTTGCCATGACACCTAATTTTGTGCAGGGGTAACCTCCAACCCTTGTAAATGGTATCCATTCTTCTGAGTTCACTCTCAAGCTCCTCACTTATAATCTTCTCATTGCACATTCCTTCTAACTTGAAGACCTCGCTTATTGCATTCTAAGACACATGTATCACCGGGTTCCCAAATAAATCACATATAGCCCTATTCTTCAGATTATAATGACCAGCCAATAATTTCACCAATTCGACATTAACAAAAACATTAGGGCACACCAATTTTCCCAAATTGAGCCTCCATGGGTTACATACTGGCTCAAAGTTATTTCTTCTATGGTAGTGGAAAATGAGCAATTCGTATCCTCTAATTGGGGTCCAAACATCTCCTATGAACTTACATTTTTCATCCAATTTATCTACTTCTTCCTTAAGCTATGCAGAACGCCTAGCTTTAGGTCTTGAGCTAGGTAGTTGGTCTATGAGATCTTGGTTCAATTTTCTATCGATGCCCTCTAGTTGTATTTCAGTTTTTTGCTTTTTTCGTTTTGGTTGACTACCCTCCTCATGTTTTCTTCCTTTTATCTTTTCTAAACTAGTACCTTCCATTTTCAAAATTTATAAATTTTCAGAGGATGATGAACTTACTGTATTTCGCTTGAAACTCCAAGTTAGACGAATGCCCCAATTTTTTTTCTCCTTCCTCTGCTCTCCTTCACTGCCAATTCTGTAAAAAATGATTTCAATTGGGATCACCTTGATTTGCAAAATATTTTATGCTTTGTGGTGCCATTAATGTCTTCACTGAGACATGAATGAACCAAGTTTTTCAAAATTCTTGCTGTCACATCAGGTATCATATCGGAAAGACATTTCAAATCACTGGCTAATCCATCTATTCAACGTTCACACATCCGCTAAGATGTCTTGTAGTTCCCCCGACATCACAAGTCTCCTTGATAGTTTTCCCAATTTGTTTTTTATATCGCCATGAATTTCACCGATGCAAACTATCGCCTAGACTTAATGAATTGGGCCAACATTTCTTCACTTCACTCTGAGGGTTCTTTGTCTCACCGAGATATTCACTTTGTCAACTTAAGTCGTCGAGACCAAGTAATTGTCCTACCGACACAATAATATTCGCCATGACCTCTCTTAGATCTCCCCGCTGAGACTTATCTTATCGATACACCTTTTCTTTGGTGAGACCACACATATTGTCTCTTCAACAACTTTTATTTATATATGCTCAGTCCTGTCGGTATAACACGGGGAATCGATAAGACTCCCCGAACTCTCCCCGGCATCATTGTCTCACCGAATGAATCTTCTTTTGCTTTATCGGTAAGACCAGTGAATGCTTTGGGAAGTCTTTCAAAATCTCACCCAGATGACTATATTCTGGCCGATACACTTTATTATATTCCAATCGGTAAAAAGAAATTTAGCTCAATATGACCTCATATCATCACGTCGATACCTTTTGTCTTGCCGATAGAAAATGTGAACCCGCATTCGCTTCGCATATATCCTCATCGGTATGACACTTCTGATGTCTTGCCGATATACCGAAGAGATTTATATTATTATCGATGAGACCTGCATCAACTTATGCCGATATTTTCAAATGTTAAATATTTAATTTCAAATGAATTTTATGGGGCTATATGAAAAAATTTAACCCGAACCTTGGTGAAAATGCTATGTGAGGATATTTTATGTCTATAATATGAACTTCTTGGGAAACTAATAAGCATGAAGGGCTAATGGGGTTATCAAACATTTACAATTTCAATAGTGGCTTCGTCTGGGGATGAATGATTGTGAGATCATTGCAAGTATCCAGATCTCCGGGTGAGAAAACCAAACATTATGGATGAACATGATCCTAAGCTACTGTACATGGAGAAAAAACAAATAAGGGATCCCAGGATTGTCCATGTACTAGCAATTTCCTGTACCCTTTACTTCCTATACTACTCTACATGGAAATTTTATGAGGTTTTTTCAAGGGTTGTCCATGCAATGGCAACCCTTGATCCTCTGTAATTTTCAAGAGAAAAATTTCTTTAGAAATTTCCCATGTACAGGCAACTCTTGTTCTTCGCCACTCATATTTTGCAAATAATATGAATCCTCTCCTCGCTTGCCAACAACAACAAAAGGTCCTAACCACAAAGTCTCAAATTTTCCATGTTTTCCTTTCTCCTGGCACCTAGCATTCCACATCAATACTAGATCATCTTCTTCAAATTTTCTATTTTTTGCCTTTTTGTCAAACAAATACTTCATTTGTGTTTGCAACTTCATGTTCTGGTTTTGGGCTAATTTTCTCATTTCATCAAGTTCTGTTAATTGCTCCATTCTCTCTTCCATTGGTTCAAGAACCTCCATGTCTTCCTGAAGAATAAATTTGTAAACTGGTAACAGATTTTGTAAAGGCATTCTGGCTTGTGTTCCATATACTGGTTCATATGGGGATTTTCCAATTGCATTTTTTGACAGTGATCCTATCAGCCCATACAACCAATTTTAATTTTGAATCCCATATCTTTTTGTTTCCACCCAGCATTCTCCTAATTATCTTTAGAAGACTTTTGTTACTGGACTCTACCTGGCCATTAGCTTGTGGATGGTAAGGGGCAGAATAAGAGATAGCAATACCATGCATACTGAAAAATGTTTTAAACTCATCCGATCCAAAATACATCCCATTGTATGTGATTAATCTCAATGATGTACCAAACCTGGTGATTATATTATCCATCAGAAAATTTATCACAACTTTACTTGTCGCCTATTTGGTTGGGATTGCTTCTACCCATTTGGTGAAGTAATCAGTGGCTACCAGTATCCATCTATGTCCTCCAGTTGATCTCTCTTGTATCTCCCCAATAAATTCAATCCCCATTGATGAAAAGGGGCTTCAACCTGCATAGGTCTAAGTGGTAAAGCTCCCTGATATTTCATTTTGCCTAAAAACTTCTGACATGCTTCACATTTTCTTACATATGAAAATGAATCATTAAAAACTTTTGGCCAGCAATAACCTGCCCTGAGGATTTTATGTGCATTTTTCTTTGCAGAATAGTGGCCTCCACAGACCCCTTCATGCATTTCTTTTAAAACGGGATTAGCTTGTGACTCATCTAAACATAATAGCAACATTCCATCTTTGTTTTTCCAAAATAAATCACCTTCTATGAATACATATTTAGAGGCCTATAGTTTCAAGGTTCTTTTCTGGTTATCATTAAATCCTTTAGGGCACTTCGTGTTTCTGAGGTAATACATGATGTCTATATACCAAGGTGTATGCTCAATACTTGCAATCACATTTCCTTCTTCTTCTACATTGCAAATTTGATTTGCCTCAATGTTTGCTTCTGCCATTAACTTGGCCAATCCTTGTCCTCTTATTAATTTAGTAATCTGTATTTCCATATCAAATTCCTGAATTTTATTAATCCACTTGCTCCTCTTCCGTGTTACTTCTGACTGTGTCAAAATGTCTTTGACATCTGCATGAGGGACATAAGCGATCACTTTGGCTCCAACAAGATACGGTCTAAAGTCTTTTGTGGCTTTTACTAGTGCAAAGGCTTGTTTTTCCATTATGTCATACTTCAACTCTGATCCCTGCAAAGATTTACTAAAAAAGGACACAGGTTGCTCATGACCATCCTCATTTTTTTGTAACATAACAGCAACTATAGTGTGCAAGGAAGCGAATGAAAATATTTGAAAAGGCTTTGTGAAATTGGGAGATTTGAGGACAGGGGCTTCCTTAATGGCTCTTTTAATGGATACAAAGGCTTATAATGCTTCTGGATTCCATTCAATTTTTCGTCCTTTCCTTAGCATGTTTGATATGGGCTTGACCATTTCAGCAAAGTTGGACACAAACCTTCTAACAAAATTAATCTGCCCAAAAAATGATTGGATGGCTTTTACAGTTTTAGGGATAGGGATCTTATCTATAGCCTCAACTCTCTCAGGATCTATTCTAACTCCCTCATTTGACACAATGTGTCCTAAGATTTTTCCCTCTGTAACAGCAAAATGACATTTCTTAGGGTTCAAACTAATGCCATACTCTAAAGCTTTAATGAATATTTTTTCAAGATGTTCTACATGATCTTCAACTCTTTTTGAGTAAGCAGTAAGGTCATCTTGATACACCACCATTATAGCATTAATCAAGTCTGCAAATGCTAAGTCCATAGCTCTTTGAAAGGTTGCTCCCGCATTTGTGAGACCAAAAGGCATTCTCACATAGACATATGTTCCCCATGGAGTTATAAAAGTTGTTTTGTACTAGTCAGATTCCCTGACTTTAACCTGATTGTAACCAGAAAAACCATCCATCATAGACAACAACTCACACCCGGTTACTTTATGCATTATAGCTTCCATGTTAGGTAGAGGGTAGTTATCTTTGAGGGATGCCACATTTAGATTTCTGAAATCCACACACAATCTGATATCTCCATTTTTCTTTCTAACAGGAACAAGGTTTGACACCCATGTTGAATGCTTGACAGGTTTAATGATACCTCCATTTCTAAGTTTGGCCAATTCCTCCTGCATTTTTGGTTCCAATGTGGGGTTAATAGGCTTGTGTTTTTGTCTAAATGGCTTTGCATCTGCTTTCAATGGAATTTCATCTTGAAATAAATCCTCCCTATATGCCTTAAGGTCCTCATAAAACCATGCGAACACATGTTTATATTTTCTTAACAATGAAATCAACATTCTTCGGACAGTCGAGCTTATTTTCTTCCCAATATATACTTTCCTTGGTGCCAGTTTAGTTCCTAAGTTTATTTCTTCAATAGCTTCCCTTTTGACTAGTGTCTGTTTTATAAGGGATCGGTCACTTCCATCGTAAACTCTTTCCAACGCTACTAGCCCCTTGGGAAGTTTATTAGTCTTAAGTTGTAAGACCTTTTTTTCGAATACTTTCTATTCTCCATTTATTTCTTCCACAAAGGCGTTGAAATCAATCTCCTGAGCCTCATATTTGTCTATACAGTTAAGGAATTTTAAAAGATCAGTGTCATCATTAAAAACCTACCAACTATATACATTCTGAGGTACAACAGGTCTTGTTTTGAACTCATCTTGGGATATTCCTGCTAGTGTAATGTCATCTTGTTTTAGTGCTACATTGGCTAGGAAGTCTACCATTATATTTTTTAATATGTCCACCCAGTCAATAGAGAAAGCATCAAATAGTTCGATTGTATCCCATATTGCATTCATGTATTGTTTTAGCCTTTTATTTTTTGCTACGTATTTAGATCTGATCTGAGACACAACTAGCTCCAAGTCTCCAAAAATTGTTAAGAGTTTAATCTTATGTTTAACAGCTAAATTCAATCCAGTCAACAAAGCTTCATATTTTGCCACATTATTTGTACATTCAAATGCTAACAAAAATGAGTATTTGAAAGTTGAACCATCAAGCGATATGAAAACTATCCCAGCTCCATTACCTTCTTGGCTACAAGCCCCATCAAATTACATTTTCCATACCCCTTGTTGATTTTCAAAAATATTTCTATCAATTGTATCTTTGTTTACCAACTCAGGTTGAGATAATTCTACCCTAAAAGTCCCCAAATCTACATCACAGAAACAATTAAGTTTCTCTTGAGGAGCATATTCAACAATTTGATTCATTTTGGGTTCCCTATATAACTTGACCTCTTCTCCATTTACTGGTATGGTGGCATATGATAAATCAAATTGTACATTGCCTCCTACTGTTGCAGTCCACTGTCTTGATAGAAGCATTCCAAACTGGGGAGTTGTCACAATTACGGTTATGCCAATATTGTAGGCTGCTTGTGGGTAAGTTGTTAATCTTACTTCCACATTCTTCATTATTCCCACAACCTGAATAGGCCTGCTATCCATGGCGTAGCATTTACCTCCTTCCACATCTATCCACATATCAAGCTGTTTCATTACCCCTACTGGCATGATATTCATGGAGGCACCTGAGTCTATCATGCAATTTCTTACTAGTTTGCCGCTTATGAGTAAAGTAGTAAAGAATGGGTCAATCTATGGTGTGTTCATTAGGCAGGCCTCTAGAATTTTTACCTCCTTCCTTTTATTATTGATTTCAGAAACTTCCTTATTTTTAGGGTTTATATTTTGATTTCCATTAGAAATTAATTGTATGGCACCTTCCCTATATTCTTTGATCTTCATCATTTAAATTAATGGGACATACATCTTTAATTGAGATAAGTCTTGTATGAAATCAAAGGATGTACCTTCAGTTCTGATCACCCTTTTAGGTTCTGTCAATTCTCCTTTGTACTCTTCTTTTTCCCCTTTGGGTGTTTGATTTGGCTTTTGTTTTTCAATGGGGACTTCTTTACTTTCCTCCTTAGGAGATCCCTTCTGTTCCTTTTTTTCCAGTTCCTTATCATTTATCCTTTTTGATGTCTCATTTGGTACTTTTTTATTTTTTACAAATATTCCTCTTGGGACACCCTCATCTTTATTCACTATTTTGTTCCTCAACCGATATTTTTTTCTAGCTTCCTCTACTACTGCAATAGTCAACCTTTCAATCTCTTCTTCACTTGGACTCCTCACACTGTACCTATTAGTTTGACATGATGCAACAGGGGGATTTTGTTCATTATCACTTTCTTCATGATAAAAAAAAATATGCTGCTCTACCATGTGAATATTGTATTTTTGGTGATCAACATTATACTCATATCCTTCCTCCTCTGAAGATGAATATTCCCGCTCCAAAGAGTTAAGAGTGTGGGAAGTTAAATAGACATTCCGGTCTTCACCACCATCATTTTCCAGTGTGTCTTCTTTTGGTATCAACTAAGTTGTAACACAATGCTCTGGGGTATGTGGTGTGTAATAAACTAAACACTAGGGACTTTTATCTACCATATATGCTCCCTTTCTTTTTAATGGATCCAGTGTTTCTTTATTTCTTGGTCTATCATTTATCGGCTTCCCATCCTTCCAATTTGTATTATAAGGCATGTCATGCAGCCTAGGTCTTTCATTCCTATATGTGTTCTCTTGTCTGTTTGGAGGAGCATATGGGGGAGCCCTAGGGTTTTCCCTTTTAGAAAACATCCTTGCAACTTTCCTATTATTTTCAATAGTTAATGCTATTTTTTGGGCTTCAACCAGATTCCTAGGATCTTTGTTTCTCAATTCATATCCTGTCTTGGGATCAAAGGCTTTCAAATAGATACTCAATGCAGCAAGATCAACCAACTTGGATCCCTAAGGTATTTTATTATGTAATTTAACAAAAAATTGGTTAAAATCATAGGCTGACTCATTTTGGTGCTTTTGGATAGTCACTAACTCGTGCAAAGAAAAATTTGACGCACACTGATTCCCATACTGTTGAAGAAACTATTCATAAAATACATTGATGGAATAAATAGATGTTGTTGGTAGACTGTTAAACTAGTTCCTAGCATCTTCAATCAGTGACATCATAAATAATCTCATCTGTACATCCTCATATTGCATATCCAAGTCTTGAATAACTACTTTAAAATTTCTTAGATGCTCCTCGGCTGTAACTGCATTACTTCCTGTGAACTTAGGGACTAAGTTCCTCTAGTTGTTGTCCAGAGGGTAAGGGTATATCTAAAATCCAATAAGATCAAATTGTCTAATCATGGTTCTGTATTGTGGAGGGGGATTTGGGAAATGTTGATGCTGGTATAGTGGGTTAGTATTTTCCATATATTGCTAAGCTTGTGGGGGTACATACTACTGGTGTGGAGGTGGCTGAATATTTCGGTGTTGTGGTGGAGCGTTTGTGTTTCTATATTGATTCCTTGGCTGATTTTGGTGGGCTTATGGGGAATTCGATGGCTTCACATTGTTGTTCTTATGAGGGGGGTATATTTGGGTGAAATAGCCATTGATGTTTTAACCTGAGCCTTCTGTAACTTCAATTTCTCAAATTCCTTCATGGCCTGAAGCCTTTGCTCATATTCTATCCTTGACCTTTCTGTTTCTTGCCTCATACATTCCCATTGTGCATCTGTCTCATCTTGGGTCATGAGTTCATGATTTTCTTCAGATGTTGCTTCATATTCAAGTCCTTCCTCAAAAAGTGATTCTCTCTGATCACATTCAAATTCTCTCCTCTTCTCAGCTTCAAATTCAGCCATGAACTCTTCATCTTTATCATGGCTTATTCGATGGAAAGGATTTATCTTCTCTTCAGGAGTGTGAAGCTCTTTAGATGGGATATTTTCATTTGTTAATGCCTCGTATGAGTTGTGTGTTTCCATCGGTGGTTTTGATATTCTATTTTTTGTGGCTAGACCTAGGTCATTGAATACCTTCTTTCCCTGATCATTTTTATAGGTTTGCTTACCTTTGTCATTAGGACCATCCCCGTCCTTGTACAAAGATCTCCTTCCTTGCATATTGCGAGAAACTGTGATGGTCTGAACTCTAGGTCGATTCCTTTCTGATTTGTATCTTATTGTATTAGTCTCAATGCTTTTGTTCATTCAGAGTCTCCACCCACTTCTTCTAAAAGTGAGAAAAGATGTTATTATTTCACCCAGTGGAGTCAATTTTCAAGTTTTAATTGTTGTTCTCTTTTAATGACTCTATATGTAAAGGTCGTCTACCACCGGATTTCTCTCAAGTTTCCCCAGTAGAGTCACCAATTTGTTAGGTCTAAAAAACGTTGGTTCGAATGAACCACGGGAGTTTGCCAAATTCTCACAACATTATTGACCAACTAACAAGGCCAACCAATATAGTTGATCCTTCTACTCTTAAGGCTATGCTAAACCTAGGCGGGTGCACCTATATGAATGACACAGATTTTGAATTTATGCTTCCTACATGACCAAACTATCCACAAATGGAAATTTGATAGTGGAGAGATATGACCTAAATTTGGTATAAATAGTGTAAGTGATATCCTAAATTTGGTATAAATTGTATATGAAATATCAAGGTATGAACTAATATGTTCAGTTAAGAGATGTAACTAATATGGGTGAAACCTAAAAGGATAAATAAGAACAGTGCCTTGTTGGGTAAAATGGAGTCAAGTGAAAGCTCTAGATGAATGACTTCTATCTGGTAGAGACTCTAATTATTTGGCATATGAATATTAATTTATAACTTGTATAAACATGCAAGAATGTAATTACCAAGCTCTTCTTAATGATCCAAATGATAATTTCAGATTACTATGAATCACTTGAAGGATTTAATCTTTACTTGAAAGAACCAACCAATCACACCACACAAATACAACAAATGTGTACTGATAAAATGAGAATATACTTGATATGTCAATTTAAATAACAAAGGAATATCAACCTTGGAGACAGCTTGAAAATATTTTCAATTAACTTAAAAAATAATTGATACCAGAAGGGCGCCACAATATCAGATTTCTTTCATTGATCCTTCAAAATTTATACATGCATCATAGTTCTTTGAAACATTCTAAAAGGACTATACTTCCTACTAACTGTTCTTCTATCTAAAAATTCCACCCCCACTTCTTTGTAAACAATGGATACTTATACATTATCAGGTAGAAGGATGTGTCCTTTCAAAATATGTTTTAAGCATAAAACACTAACAAGATTATCACTAACTAAACTCTGTTAAGCCACAAGTGAACTTCAGACATGTGCTCTGTGTAATCTTAGCGCTCGTGCCTATCTACATCTCCTAACGCATTGCAGATCATGATCTCCATCATCACCATTCGTTCGTTCTGCTCACATGCTTCATCCAACGTTGTATCTTTCATAGTGGCTATCTTTAACATCTCTTTGAGTATTAATTCACATTCTTTTTTCCATGTAGTCATTTCTTTTAATTCTCCCTCATCATTATAGAACTTAGTGAATTTTTTCTCGACAGCTTCTATCAATTCTTGTGCATCCTCTTGTAATTCCTCAAAGAATCCCTTGTGCTTATCCATGATACGATGAGCACTTTCAATCCCTGCATTATTAGGAGTATCCTTTTGCTTTAATTCCTCAAGTTTTTCTTGGATTCTGCTATCCACTCTTCTATGTTCTTTTATTGCATCAATGTATTGTGAATGTTTTCCCCAAAGTTTATTTAACCAAGTGGTTAAATGACCTACCTCCTTTTGATTATTGATGTAAGTGTGTCCATTTTCCCCTGAGAGTATGCACTTGATCCTTCCCAATGGTCCTTCACCTATGAAATTTCACCTTGGGTGAGCATTTTTGTTGGCCCCATTGTAGCACCTACCAAGTCCTTTAGATGTTCATTTTCTCTCAGTACTCTTTCACTATTGGTTTTGTACATTTCTCTCTCTCTAATCAATGCTTGTATTTGGGCTTTATTTAATTTTGCTATATTGATCCCAATTTTTGTAGTTGCAACTGGATCAGCCTCTCCAGCCTTCAAAGTCATGACATGTCCAAATGCCTTCTCAGTATCAATGACAACTGATTTCTTGTGAGGGGGATATAAAGCCCAAATCATTAATGTCTCTTCATCAGGATTGTATTTTGATCCTGTATACACTTTTGTCAACTTTTCTATGTTGAGCTTGTGTGTAGCATTGTTGTCTTTCAGGAAACTGTCAAAAACCAATGCAGAATTGAGATCTAGTCCTAGGAAAATCATGACACCAACTTTTTCTAACATCTCTCTCCCTTTCTCATGGGTCATGCTTGTCATCACTTTCTCCACATCATCCCTCAAGTTTTTTAACAAATGCTCCTCATTTACTGGTGTGACATTGTCAACCAGTCCTCTTATTTCTTTTCCAAAATATAGCACCATGTGCATTAACAATGAATAATTCCTGTGGTTTAGGACAAAGGCTCCATTCTTTACTGCCATCAACCTAGTGTCAAGCTCTTTAAACACATGTGAAGCATAATCAAATGACCCAGAGTTATGATATTGAACATATGCAACAATCACCATAGGTACAATTGTCATATGCTCTGGGACCTCCATCCCCAATACCTGTCCCACTAAAAAAATGTGTACTTTATGTAGGGTTTGAAGAGATGCACATGATATGGTGGTCCCTCGTTGTCTTCCATCGGAACTGGTTTTCCATGACACCTAATTATGTGCAGGGGTAACCTCCAGCCCTTGTAAATGGTATCCATTCTTCTGAATTCACTCTCGAGCTCCTCACTTATAATCTTCTCATTGCACATTCCTTCTAACTTGAAGACCTTGCTTATTGCATTCTAAGACACATGTATCACCGGGTTCCCAAATAAATCACATATGGCCCTATTCTTCCGATTATAATGACCAACCAATAATTTCACCAATTCGACATCAACAAAAACATTAGGGCACACCAATTTTTCCAAATTGAGCCTCCACAGGTTACATACTGGCTCGAAGCGATTTCTTCTATGGTAGTGGAAACTGAACAATTTGTATCATCTAATTGGGGTCCAAACATCTCCTATGAACTTACATTTGTCATCCAATTTATCTACTTCCACCTTAAGCTGTGCAGAACCCCTAGATTTAGGTCTTGAACCATGTAGTTGGTCTATGAGATCTTGGTTCAAATTTCTCTTGGTGCCCTCTGGTTGTATTTCAGTTTTTTTCTTTTTTCCTTTTGGTTGACTACCCTCCTCATTTTTTCTTCCTTTTATGTTTTCTGAACTAGTACCTTCCATTTTCAAAATTTACAAATTTTCAGAGCATGAGGAACTTACTGTATTTTTCCTAAAACTCCAAGTTAGACGAATGCCCCAATTTTTTCTTCTCGTTCCTCTGCTCTCCTTCACTGCCAATTCTATAAAAATGATTTCAATTGGGCTCACCTTGATTTGCAAAATCTTTTATGCTTTGTGGCACCATTAATGTCTTCGCTAAGACATGAATGAAGCAAGTTTTTTGAAATTCTCGATGTCACATCAGGTATCATATCGGCAAGACATTTCAAATCATTGGCCGATCTGTTTGTTCAATGTTTAGACATCCACTAAGATGTCTTGTAGTTCCCCCGACATCACAAGTCTCCCCGATAGTTTTCCCCTTTTGTTTTTTATATCACCATGACTTTCATTGATGCAAACTATCAACCAGACTTAATGAATCAGGCCAACGTTTCTTCACTTCACTTTGAGGGTTCTTTGTCTCACCGAGATATTCACTTTGTCAACTTAAGTCGCCAAGACCAAGTAATTGTCCTACCGACAGAATAATATTTTCCTTGACCTCTCTTAGATCTCCTCGCTGAGACTTATCTTATCGATACACCTTTTCTTCGGTGAGACCACACATATTGTCTCTTCAAAAAAAATTATTTCTATACACTCAGTCTTGTCGGTATAACACAGGGAATCGGTAAGACTCCCCGAACTCTCCTTGGCATCATTGTCTAACCAAATGAATATTCTTTTACTTTATCGATAAGACCAATGAATTCTTTGGGTAGTCCTTCGAAATCTCACCCCAATGACTATAGTCTAGCTGATACACTTTATTATATTCCAATAGGTAAAAAATTTTTAAGCTCGATATGACCTCATATCGTCACGCCAATACCTTTTGTCTTGCCAATAGAAAATGTGAACCCGCATTCTCTTGGCATATATCCTCATCGATATGACACTTTTGATGTCTTTTTGATATACTGAAGAGATGTATATTATTATCGGCGAGACCTACATCAACTTATGCCGATATTTTCAAATATTAAAGATTTAATGTCAGATGAATTTTATGGGGCTATATGACAAAATTTAACCCGGACCTTGGTGAAAATGCTACGTGAGGAGATTTTATGTCTGTAATATGAAATTCTTGGGAAACTAATAAGCATGAAGGGCTAATGGGGTTATCAAACATTTACAATTTCAACACCCCCCTCTTCTCATCCAGCGAGGAAACACCATTGAAATCCCCAACCAAAATCCAAGGAAGATAAAGATCTAAAGAGTGCACATACCTTACCAGGTAAATCAGTGGGAGCATAAATGTTGGAGAGAATAATTCTCACCCGACTCCAAATTATAGGCAACAAGAGAAATAGAATGCCTACAAGAGAGCCACCAAAGATGACTAACTCTACGTCGATCCCATAAGCAGGCGACCCCACCAGAGCTACCATGCTCTCCCACACACTGACACTGACCTCTACCCCAGATCTTTGAAGCCACATTCAACATAATTTCAACCAATAACTTAGTTTCCTAAAGGAAAACTAAATCCGAAGAATGAACACAAATCAACTCTCGAGTAGCCTTTTGTCGAGGGATGTTATTCATACCCCTCACATTCCAAGAGAGCACAATCATCACTAGGGAAGGGAGAAGTGGGAATTAATAGTCCTCACCGATCTAGAATCCACCGATGTCTCACCAATTTTCTTAACCGTTTCTTTGTCCTTCTTTCTTCCCACCTTGAGAGACTTCTCAAAAGCCTCTTTTTTGGGGGCGTTTTTTGTAAGCCCAAAGTTAGCAAAGGATACTTATTTTTCCCTGGGTTAGGAACACTCTTCTCACCAATGTGACTAGAGCCAATATTAGTACACATACCATTAGACTCTAGCGCTAAACTGAAATCGCCTTGAACAAAGGTTGAGGGAGGAAGATCTGTATCCATCTGAGTCTCTTGCTCCCCTATCGGATCCGGGCTAGAAATGAAAATTGGTTGGTTAGCAATTTTTTTCTCAACTAAAGAGCCATATGTCACCTGAAAATCCAAAGGAATCCCCTCTTCTTGAACCAAGTCCTCTAGAGCATTAAATCTATTAAAGGTCTCCTCCTACCTATCCTTTAGGGTTCTCTTTTCCCCTACCTCTATTACGATTCTTAACTAGGGAAAAGCCCTCTTTATCAGCCACCACCCCCTGCACATGTGAGCCTTACCCTTGTCCATATTTGGGGCAGTCTAAGAAGGAGCATTACTCAAACTAAAAGCATGGTAGCATGGGGCACTTCTGTTGCAGGTGGCCATATTCATGACACAACCTACAGTTGAAAATAAATGCCTGATAGTCCAACTATTGAGTTCAAGAATGTCATCCAATACTCATGTCTAAAGAATCTGATGACTTATTGAAATCAATTTCTACACACACATGAGAAAAGGAGAGAACCATCTTATTTAGTGTTTACTGAGAAGGACCAATAGGCTTACAAATCAAGAGAGCGATCATCTAGAATGTATCACTTCTCCAGCATTCCAAAGGAAAATGAGGGAGGTAAAACCAAACTAGGACCTTGGAAGGGAGCTCTTCAACTAAGTTAAAACCAACATGCCATGGTTTTATAAAGATTCCCACCTGATTATAAATATAGTAAAGGGAAAATAGGGATGGATCTAATGACCCAACAGTGCAGAATGCATTCCCTTAACACTAATACAATAGAGGAGAAGAGAAAAAATGAGTTCAAATAGCTTCTAAAACTACTGAGATGAATACATGTAGAATACATGAGATAACAGAATATTAAGCATTCACAAATGACACAAGTATTTACGTGGGAAAACCTTTTTAGGTAAAAAACTCACCACACCAAGCAAAGACATTTTTTATTATAGCAATAAAAGGTTACATACAAATTCTTCAGTTTTTACTCTCTGATCAGCTCACAGCAGCTCTCAATTTCTTTTCTCACTCTTACATCGACTTGTAACTCGCTTTTCAAAACTGTCACCTTTCTTGTTTTTTCATAAAACAATGTACTCAACATGTAATTGTCATACATCTCATTCAATGTTCCAACCAATCGCATGACTTCCAGGTTCATGCATCGAACATTCAAGAAAGCAATCAATCTACCCAGATTGCATCGAGCCACCTAGGCAATTACTCTGGGCCTTAATCTAGTTCCTTTTCCACCTAGAAAATGACCTACAATTACTACCTTTACTATTTTGGTATTTAGCCAATCAAACTGTTGTCAACTTGCCACGTTTCCTTTTGCCATTTGTTGGTCGCTCTGACATTCTGGTCCAACTCGGTTGATCTAGCTTCGAGCTCGTCCGAGCTCTTATGGCACTACCGCCGAGCCCACCGACTCGCCTCGCGGTATGGCAGTGAGCTCAACCGAGCTCATCCAAGTCTTCACCGAGCCTATTCACTCTCCACCGTGCTACCGTTGAGTCTATTTCAACCTGCTATGGTATGGCGGTGAGCTCGTCCGAGCTCACCTCACCATCTACCACACTACTGCCGAGTCTTATCGACCCAACCGTGGTACCGCCAGGGGCAGACCAGACCACCGTGGTAAAGCGGTAAGGGTTGAGAATGAACTTTTTTGCCAAGTCTGAATAATGAAGAGGCACAAATTGGAAATTGAGACATGATTTCCCAACAAGATCCCACTTGGCGAAGATTTCCAACTTCCTCTTGCCTTTGAAAAATCACTGACGGTCATAGGCCCCAAAGCCCATCAATTATGCGCACCATCTAAACTTGTCTATACTCACGAGTTTTGTCAATGGATCTGTAACATTCTTCAAAGTGTCGACCTTTTCAAGAAGAACTCTTCCATCTTCCACCATGTCCCTCAGGAAGTGAAACTGCACATCAATGTGCTTCGTCCTGGCATGGAAAGTCAGGTTCTTTGCTAAACAAATGGCACTCTGACTATCACAAAAAATAGTGATCTGCATTAAAACCAATGTCTAAACACAAACGCCTTAGCCAAACTGCTTCCTTGCAGGCATGAGTTGCTACCATGTACTCTACCTTTGTCATGGATAAAGCAACTACAACCTGTCGCTTGCTCATCCAACTGATTTCTCCACCATTAAGCATGAATGTATATCCACTGGTGGATCTTTTGTTATCAATGTCCCTTGCCCAATCAAAATCAACATATCCCTGAATGTTGAGTGTTCTTTGTGATGCAACCAAACTACCATGGTAACACAAAGCATAATATGAAGTCCCCTTCAAATACCTGAACACTCTCTTCACAGCATCCCAATGTGATCTCCTGTATTTTCCATAAAATGGCTTAGAAATCCCACTGCTTGGGCAATGTCTGGTCTTGTATAGACCATCACATACATTAAACTACCAACAACACTTGCATAAGGCACATTGGTCATGTCCTCCATCTCAGTAGCACATTTTGGACAATCTTCAACAAATAGTTTCGTTCCCTGCATGACTGGAACAACTAGCTACTTGCAATCGTTCATCCCAAATCTCTCCAGAACTGTGTTCACATACCTACTCTGAATTACCCAAATCTTTTTTCTTGTTTTGTCCCTGGTTATCTCCATTCCCATAATATACCTAGCTGCACCAAGATCTTTCATTCTGAACTTTGCAGATAGCTGAGATTTAAGATCAGAAATCATAGTCTTGCTATTTGCTATGAATAACATATCATCCACGTATAGTGTAATAACAAGCACACAATCATTCTTAGATTTATGATAAACACAATGATCAAATTTTGATCGTACAAATCCCATAGACAACAAAAATGTGTCAAATTTCCGGTACCACATTCTAGGAGACTGCTTCAAACCATAAAAAGATTTATTTAACTTATAGACGAGATTTTGTTTACCTTTCACAACAAAATGTTGAGGTTGGGACATATAGCTTTCTTCTTCCAGCTCACCATGGAGAAACGGTGTCTTCCCATCCATCTGCTCAATTTCAAATTCATACACAGCTACCAATGACAACAAAAATCTGATGGATGTCATCTTTGCTACAAGGGAAAAAATCTCTCCATAATCAATTCCCTCAATATGGGAAAATCCCTTTGCAACCAATCGTGCCTTATACTTCTCAACATTGCCATCAAGACCTGTCTTCTTTTTGAATATCTACTTACAGCCAATAGGCTTTCGCCCTTTAGGTAGTGGTACCAAATCCCAAGTTTCATTCTTCTTCAATGAATCCATCTCTTCATTCATGGCTTCCAGCCAAGAATTCGAATCAGACATGTTGATTGCTTCTTTTATCGTCCTAGGCTCATCAGTGCTAGTAATTAACGCATAGGCACAGTTCAAAATTAACAATGAGAAACCATACCTTTTAGGTTGCCATTTTTCTCGTGTAGATCTTCTTATAGGCTGAGGTTGTGGTTCTTCATCATCAGAACTTGCAAAGCTGTTTGAACTCTCCTCAATCTCAGATACACCATGCAGCTCTTCCCTTTCTAGAGTTTGGGGAATCTCAACTGCATCCTTCTTCTTGTCACTCTAATTTGTCTCAAGCTATTGATCACTTATTGAAGGTTTCAGCTCACGAATATCATGCTTCTGTTGTATAGAACCTTCTCAGTAACAGGGTTTTAAAGCTTGTATCCCTTCACACCAACTCCATAGCCGATGAGAATACACTTGACAGCCTTGTTATCCAATTTTGATCTTTTCTCATTTGGCACATAAACATATGCCTCACAGCCAAAGCCACGGACATGCCTCAGAGAGAGCTTCTTACCAAACCATGCTTCCAAAGGTGTCTTATCAACAAGAGCAGAGCAAGGAGATCAGTTTATTAGATAACATGTTGTAGCCACAACCTCAACCCAGAACTTCTGCTTCAGACCAGCACTGTTCAACATACTCCTTTCCTCTTCCATCAACGTCCTATTCAACCTTTCGACAACTCCATTCTGTTGTGGAGTGTAAGGCATTGTATTATGCCTTTTAATTCCATGATCTGTACAATACCTTTTGAAATTTGCAAAACAAAACTCACCACCATTATCTATCCTCAAACATTTAATTTTCCTTCCAGTCTGATTCTCTATCAAAGATTTAAATTCATTAAATCGACTGAACACTTCTAATTTACTTTTAAGAAAGTATACAAATTCCCTTCTCGAACAGTCATCAATAAAAGAAACATAATGTATAGACTTCGATAATGAAGGAACATTAACTGGACCAAACACATCAGAATGAACATAATCCAGTATGCCAGAAGATTTCTGAGGACTAGAGTAAAATGAAACACGGTGTTGTTTTCCATAGATACAATGTTCGCAAAAATTGAACTCAAGGTTACAATCATCAAGCCCTTCTACAAGATTATTATTCTTCAAGGTTTTTAAACCTTTCTCACCTATGTGACCTAGTCTATGATGCCACACCATAGTCTTCTCAGCTGGTATTTTTACCTCCAAAGCATTTGCAGACAAAGAAGCATCTTCATCTTTCTTTACAGGGACTGATTTACATGACTCTACAGAGGCATTGTTACATTGAACAGGACGTGCATCCAACTTATACAGAGTGCCAGTACGAACACCCTTAGCCAACACCATTTCACCTCTAGTAATTTTACATCCTCTACTTGAGAAAGAAACTTCTACACCAGCATCATTTAACTTACTGGCAGAAAGAAGATTTCAAGCCAGACCTGGTATATGCAGTACGCCACCAATACCTTTGACTCTCCCGTTAGGAAATTGAATTCTGACTCTTCCTCTACCAACTATCTCTAGTGTTGAATCACTTTCCAAGTACACCGTTCCACCATCATGCTTCTCATATTTAGAGAACCATTCTCTATTGGACGTCATGTGAAAGGACACACCTGATTCAACGAGCCAGACATCATCCGATGCCTGAGTTGTCAAGGCTGCTGCAATGAAGGCATCTGCATCACTTTGAGAAGATTCATTATCCGAAGCACTCTTCTTTTGTTCTCCTTACAATCCTTCTGGATATGACCAGGTTGCCCATAGTCCCAACATCTCACCTTGAACTTTTTACCAGGAGACTTTGATCTCCCTGCAAATTTGGATTTCGACTTCTTGTCTTTCTTCTTGCCTTTCTCCGTTGGTCTACCTCGAACAGCAAGAGCCTCTTTGGCCATCTTAGAAGACTTCCTTTACATTTCTTCATAAAGAAGCAAATCAACCATGTCATCTATCTTGAATGTAGTGGTCGTGCTTCCAATAGCCATCACCAGATGATCCCAACTATCAGGTAATGAACACAATAGGAGCATGCAACGATCCTCCTCCTCAGTCTTTACACCTCCAGATGCTAGTTGAGTAACACTCATGTTAAACGAGTTCAGATGGTCTGCAATAGATGTACCTTCTTCCATTTTCAAGGAGTACAACTTATTCCTCGGGAATAACTTATTTACTAGAGACTTTCCCTAATAAATATCACCAAGCTTCTTCCATAATGAAGTTGCAGACGTCTCCTCATAGATGTTTAGGAGTATAGAATCGACTAGACTCAGTCTTATTAGACCTCTTTCTTTTCTATCAGCAAGGTCTCAATCCCCTTGCATCATACCTTGTGGCATAGTTCCAGACACTACTATCCAAAGGTCTCTATCCACCAACAAGTCTTCCATTTTGAGTTTCCATAACTCAAAGTTGCTGCCATTAAATTTTTCAATATCTAATGTACCTAATGTACTCGCCATCTCAAATAGAAACAAGTTTTAACAATGCAAGACCCCCACTGAAACAATATTAGCATAAAAAACTAACCTTTTCTCTCAAGGATAACACAACTAGCCAGGCTCTTATACCACTTGAAGGGAAAACAGGGATGGATCTAATGACCCAACAATGTAGAATACATTCCCTTAACACTAATACAACATAGGAGAAGAGAAAAAATGATTTCAAATAGCTTCTAAAACTACTGAGATGAATACATGCAGAATAAATGAGATAACATAATATTAAGCATTCACAGATGACACAAGTATTTACATGGGAAAGCCTTTTCAAGTAAAATACCCACCACACCAAGCAAAGACAATTTGTATTACAGTAATAAAAGATTACATACAAATTCTTCAGTCTTTACTCTCTGATCAGCTCACAGTAGCTCTCAAGTTATTTTCTCACTCTTACATCGACTTGCAACTCACTTATCAAAACCGTCACCTTTCTTGGTTTTTCATAAAAAAAATGTACTCGACATGTAACTGTCATACATCTCATTCAATGTTCCAACCAATTGCATGACTTCCAAGTTCATGCATCGAACATTCAAGCAAGTAATCAATCTGCCCAAATTGCATCGAGCCACCTAGGCAATTACTCCTTGCCTAAATCGGGTCCCTTTTCCAGCTAGAAAATGACCTGCAATTACTGCCTTTACTATTTTGGCATTTAGTCAATCAAACTGTTGTCAACTTTCCACGTGTCCTTTTTCCATTCCCTAGTCGCTCTGAATTTCTAGTCCAACTCGGTTGATCGAGCTCCGAGCTCGTTCGAGCTCTTACCGCACTACCGCCGAGCCCACCGACTCACCTCGCGGTATGGCGATGAGCTCAGCCAAGCTCACCCAAGTCTTCACCAAGCCCAGTTGACCATGCTATCGCCAAGTCTATTTCAACCTGCTACGGTATGGGGGTGAGCTCGTCCGAGCTCACCTTGCCATCTACTACAATACCACCAAGTCCGACCAACTCGATCGCGGTACCGCCAGGGGCAGACCAGACCGCTACAGTAAAGCGGTAACGACTGAGAATGAACATTTTTCGCCAAGTCTAAATAATGAAGAGGCACAAACTAGAAATTCAGACATGATTTCCCAACAAATAGGGACCACCTATGAAAGCCCTATTCCAATCAGCCACACAAGAAAAATCTACCATAAAAAAGTTGCTAGCAGCCCACATAATGTCAAAATCTCCTTTTGGGTTCCACCTCTTGTGAACCTTGGAATGGAGGAAAGGAAGTGACACCCTCATCCCCATAAACTTTCAGATCAACACATGGTTTCTATAATACTCCACATCTTCGACCACCGATTCTAGTTGTATCACTAAGACCGATCGTTCTTGGGATTTATCCAAACACCCATTCACCTTCTTAGTCTGAAAGCACCATTTCTTGATGATATTGTACTAGGAAAATCTGAGTTTGAAAAACCCATGCTACCTCCAGATGGAGTAGAGTCATGATCTAGCATCTATAAAGATGCATGCAGTGCCATTCAAGACCAGACCCACTCAATATCACACCCAACAACAACCAGAAAAAACAATGAAGAATTCAGATAATAAATGATAAAGAGACAGACAACAATAGTATATAAAACTCCTAATTTTTCAAGCACCAAGATTTATGCCAAAGCTCTACTCTTAAGACACCAGATGACACCCCTCTTGACAGACCAAAACCTAGACTTTAAAAAGCAAGCACAAGGAAATGAAGCAAAAAAAAACATCTTCAAAGAGCCATGAACAAGAACCATCGGCCACCCCCAAACCAACCCCCACATAGACCAAAAATCACCCTACCCCAATCACACCAGACAACACCTTTTATTGGAAAAAATGCAGAGATAGGGCACGAAAAACCCTATCCCATGTGCTCCAACATGCAGAGTGAAATTCCATCCAGAGTATAATTTTGTTTGTCCAAAAGGGATTTTAGTTTTTTTCTTTTTGTTAGGTAAGTGTTGCCAAGGGGACAACTCCCATAATATAAGATCCAAAAATAAAATAAATGCATGCCCTTTCCACTAGGGGTGCAACAACATAAAAAAACTTGTGCTTTCCAAACCAACCTTCCTAACCTAAAAGAACTTGCACCAACCCTAAAATGGGTGTACCCTCAAATTATAATTCCAAATTTCCTACTTTCTTTGAGTAGCTTAGGGACATTGATCATTTCTATTTTGAAGATGTGGTTTTCTTTTTCTTCACCTCTATCTAGGCCTATTCAGCATATGAGGATATCTATGGGCCCATGCACGATTCCTCCAACAAGGGCGAACCAAAAATGCAGTTTGTAAAGGTGGCTGCCGATAGTGAAGAAAATGTAGTATTGGAAACCTCCAAGGGTGGAGGAGAAGCAATGCAAGCATCGTTTGTCTTTGGACCAAGTTTGGTCTCAAAAATGTGGCCATCTTTTATGGACGAATGGGAGGGGACCAGGGCAGGAGTTGTTTTTTGAAAGTGGGAGAGGAGGCACATGTAGTATTTTCTAGAGGAGAAACAACATAATGTCAGTACTCAACCCCTACCCACCATGAGGGTTTTCTATTAGGGACAACATTGGAATTCACCCCAAATCATCTTTTTCCACATTGTGGAATAACATGATCTATAGCAAAGAAAAATCTACATCTGAATGCTATCTTTTCATAATCTATTGGCTGGCACCAACGTCTTTTTCGAACTTTGAGAAAGATTTATCTTAGGAGACCTTTTGAGACATCCATTTCTATGCACAGGTGAGGAAAAGTCAATTTTTCATAGTTAATTGTTTCTTTGGAAATACTATGATATTTCCCTAGAGTATTTCCAATCACCTTCAAACAACCTATTTCCCAGGACTGTAAAGGGAGGTAAGGTAAACAAACCCATAAAAATGCAGATGAGAATTTCTCTATTCATGGATCGAATGAGGGGGACCAAGGTTTCATGCAAAAAAAATCACCTTGGAAGAACCAAGGTCCAGTTTTAAGCACTATTTTTTTGTCTTCCATAGATTCAAATTCTAGGATAAAAAACCCTTTTGCACATGGGTAAATGTTGATTTCATCTTCCAGATAATCCTTCCAATTTACATCAATCCATGAATGGAGATCGCATAATTTAGGCCATACCTTAGTGAATCTATAGATCAGGGTGTGATCTTGCAAATAACCTTCTTTGTCGCAGACAAAATTATCAAGGCAGATCTCTAGGGCAGAAGAGTGAGGAACGAAAAAGGGAGGACTAAGTGAAGCTCCATCGTGAAGCTTATGGGGCTCATAATTTTTCTTGGTAGGGGTCGAACCAACATCCCACGAGCCCTGGGTATTTTTGGGTAGAGAGGAGATCTTAGCCGCAAGGGCATCAACAAATCTCATTCACGTTGAGCCACCGCCAAGACCAACACAACCCCGAACCATAGAACCAACCATCACGTGATCAACAGGGCCCACAACACCATCTTCTTGACACAGATATTCTACTAGTTGAGGCGCAAATTTTTTATTAGGATAACCATCCTTGCCACATGCATGACCTCGCACAACATGAGAAGCAACTAAATCCCTCGTTGAAAAATGAACGAAGAACACATTTTCATCGTTGCACCCTTGAGGATGCCATCACCATGGACATTCGCAGAGTAGGGCTTGCAAGAATCCAAAGTGGATGTAGAGGTTTTCAGAGCAGACACCATTTTTAGGGATTTCAGTTTTATATTAGAAAAGGAAAAATGATTTTTTAAATGGATTAAAAAAAATAAAAAATTTAATTTTAATTTTTGTATTTGGCTCCATGGGATGAGAATTTTGGAAGATTGACTGGAAGGATGGGAATTCCTTGGGGGATAAGATTGCTTGATTTCAAATTTGTGTGTGGGGGGAAAAAAACTCTCCTTGCAACCTTCTTCCTCTCTTTTCAACAAACTGTTGAAGGTATTTTTCTCTCTTAAACTATGTGATTTTTTCCTTTATTGATTTTCTTGGCATGCCATGTTACGTGGAAGTATATGGGTCCATTTTAGGAGATTATTATGAATTCAATTTCATAGGAATTAACATATATAATTTATTTTTAAATGACCATGACAAAAAAATTATGAAATCATGTTTTTTCGATTTTAATTGGATTAGCATGTTGTTATGCATGTGGGGATCAAAAGTCTATTTTTTAATTGTAAAAATATTTTGTAAATAAGAAGAGAAAATTTAAGGTCCATCAATGGAGAAAAGAGGATTTTTTATGGTTTTAAATGTGGAAATTTAGGAAGAAATTTTTCTTTTACTCCTTGTTTCATTAAATTATTTTATGGGAGAAATGGTTTAAAAATGATTTATAATTTTACATATTTTAGATATATTATTAAAAAAAATAGTATTTGATTGTATTTTATATTTTTTGTGCAATAATAAATTGATATTTAAACATAATGAGACTTAGGAAAGGTGTAGAATAGGAAAGGAGTGGCTTTCGATGTTTATTGGGATACAAAGGGATCTTGTGCATAAACAAGTGGATATTTTTTATTAAGTGATAACTAAACACATGAGTTAGTAAAAATAGTTAATAAGAGGATTTTTACAATATGATTGTGCACTTGTAATTGATGGTTTTGCTCTCTTGTACCTCTACTACATCAATAATTTAAGTTGATTGAATTCCTTATTTGATAGCTCATATTAATCTCATGATGGTTGTCATGATCATATTGAAATAAATCCTTGCCTTTATACACATCTAATTGATCTATATTTCCATCTTCATAGTATTTAGGCACACTTTCTTCATCTTGGAATGTTCTCTCCTGTACAAGTGTTATAGCCATATCACATTTTGACAAATCATGCGACAAATAACACTTTTCACACCAAAATGAATCTTGTTGAAGATTCACATGATCCTTTCTAAATGAATTAGGTGTGTCTTTCTTGGAACCCTTGCTTTTTATTTCTTGTAACTATTTTCTTGTCATTTTGTCTAGGTATTTGAACAATCATAATTGTATGGTTTATTATGTAGCTTTTGACCTTCATCAAAATGTGCACGGTAAAATTATTTGAGGGAAGCTAGAAACCCTATATGAGAGATATTTCATAGCTCCCTTTAAATTTTTAAGTTTATCTTCAGTTATAAGGGGGTTAAAGGAATTTGTTGCACCAATTTTGAGAGCTTCACATTAGCTCTTGATATTTTTACTAGATACCCTCATGTTGTTCAGTATATTTCTAGCAATAAGTAAGCTTCCCTTGATGTTTGAGGATTCTCATACTATAGGAAAGAGCCTAATTTAGAATAAAATTCTCTATAATATTGAACATCACATAAATTAATTTGGCCTCACATGGAGAGGAACCTTCCTCATCATTATCACAAACTTATTAAAATCAACAACTGTTTCATTGTCCACTTTCTTGATAATAGCTAGCTCATGGAGTGTAGAATTTGGATTCACCTTTTCTCCACACTTTAGTTTGAATGCCCTCATAAACTCATTCCATGAGTCTAGACTCATACCTAGAAGGCCTCTATACAATTCTCTAGCACTTTTTTCTAGTGACTGCACAAAGAGTTTTATCATTACATCCTCATCTTCTATCTCACTCTCATATGTTACTTAATTGATGAAACACATCAATCCACGTCCTCACTAGTGATAGCATTATTGCCTTGAATTTTTGGCACTTTTCCAAGTCTAATCTCTTTTTGAATAAGATTGGAGTAACTTGCATCACCATAAAATTCTAGCTACCTATATCTTTTCATTCCTAGTAATTGTCTCACTAGAGAAAATATTTGAGCCTACCTTCATGGATTAGGTTTGAAATTTTGTATAACACCTTATTGTTGAGGTTTTTGATGAATTAAAATCTATTGGAAACACAAGGGCAAACAACTGAGAGGGGGGGGTGAATCAATTGTCATAAAATGTCAAAATTATTAACCTAAAATCTCAAATTTGATTAATAACAGTGAAAGCATGAATCAACAACACAACATAAACACACATAACACCAATATTTTTGTGTGGAAACCCTGTTAGGTGAAAAACCACGATGGAGGTTAATCCACAAGTTATACCTTGTTAAAAGTATAAGAAAAATATATGAGGAATGCACATGCATTCAAGCACACTACGTAGAGGTCACTGCTCAAAGGAAGACTCACTCTCTTACATAAAACATTCAGATTAAATCCATCCAAAGAATTTGAACTAAGAAAGTAGCATCTGCTAATGCCTGAGTACAGTTCCGGTTAAGCACATGAACACTTCTTCACTTTCTTTCACGCTTCTTCATACTCTACTCTGCCTTCAAATGATTTGAACCTTTTTCACACATATCACTCACACACTTCACATTTCACACACTTACACACTTCTCAAATGAAGAAGCAATCACTTATATATATCCACAACAAGAAATTGCATTGCTTTATGTCGGCTTCAACACAATAATAGAATGAATGCAAATTGTTGGCCCAAAACAATAAATATTATCAATGTGCATCAACCAAGGTCAGCCACAACATAGTAGAGACCCAAAACAATGTTCTAGACAACAAAACACCTTCAAAGATTCTTCCTTGAAGATCCACCACATGCTTCAAACACCTTGTCGACCATGAACATGAAAAACATGAACAAGTAAGAGAAAATATTGGATCGCGAACACAATGATCAATGCGGACGTGCAACACAAATAGAAAATGATCTAGAAACGTCCATGAACACTTTAGTAACATACGCAACAACTTAGATTATCAAAATCACATTACCTTCTTCCATGAACACCATTTGCAATAACAGAATAACTGTCAAAACACAAAAACTTATAACTTGCTCAAATCTTCATGCACACCTCTAAAAATTTTGGAGTAGAAAATAGATAGGCTTGAAATGAAACCCTTTAATACACAAAATCTCACTATCAACATACTGAACTTTCCACCATACTGATCTTCACTGCTTCACAGACAACTTGTAACATATTTTATTACAATTTTCTCAATATCATCGACATATATAGTCTTAAAGACATTAATGGTAATAGTATTGAAATCAATGACAACCACATATCAACAATTAAACCAAAACATCCAAAAATAAAGTGATTTTATGTGCATGCTAATTTCCAAACTATTTTTGACCAATATTCTTATTTTGGTTTATTTATTATGCATTTTGAGCATATTGGTTCTAGTTTGGAAATTGGGCATTCAATATAGGTGTATAGGAGCAAATTTGCACCCCTTAAGTGAATTCCCCTTTCACATGCCCTCACCTTATAAAATCGAATCTGAAGGCGAAATTCCACATCACCTACCTACCTTCCACCCACTTGGCGTTTGTCCTATGTGTCGATGAGAGAATATTTGTCAGGGATGCAAGCATAGGGCATGGATGTCTACGTGACGTGTTGTCATCCCTGATGGATTATCGCATCTGAAGTTGGAAAAGGCATTACACTCCTCATTGGGGATGAATTGTAACATCCTTCTATCGACCAACTGACCCGAAAATGAACCATTCCTTCTCATCCCACCTTCAAATGCATTTTATTCACTATCACTTCATATATGTTTCCATTCTGACTTAGATTTCTTCACATTCTCAAGAAAATTCTTCAACATCCTAGCACTCCATTAAGCATTGTAATAGCTTGTCAGTCCTTCAACTCCATATTGCAAGTGTGAGGCTACCATAGAAGTTGCGAGCTTGGAGTCTTCTGAAACCTCCCTTCACCATGGTTGTGGCAGTGGTGACTTTGGCAAGTTCGTTGCTTGCTTTCTCCCTTCATTGGCCTTGAGAGCCTTTGGGTGGAGATGGTAACGCTTCACTCCTCTCCTTTTTTATTTGATAGAGTGGTTTAGTCTTTTGTAGTGTTCATTGCACTTCTTTCATTTCCTTTATCGCATATTCTACTCTATTGTGTTTTGGATCTCTATGGAGGTGGAAACACCAAAACGGGGGTATGACTGAGGCAGGCCCTTGCACAGCCCCAAAAATTTTCCCCTCTTACTTGTGTGTAGGTGGAAATTTGCACAAAGCTTGCTAGCGAGCTGGCATTTTTGTGATTTGATATTCGTCATTGTTGTGTTCATCTACTTATTTTATTACTTCCGTACTTGTTTTTTGTACTTTATCATTCTATCATTTTCGTTGAAACCATTTAGCTAGACTGTTAAGTAGGTTTTTGGTTCTTTCTATTGTACTTCACATTTTATGGTCATATGGAAACAAATGCACTAGAGAGATGCTAGCACGCTACTTTGCTCAAACAAAGAGTTGTCTGAGGTACAATATTGACTCCAAAAACTAGCTTGTCTAGTCCCAAATAAAATTTTGGGTTTGTTGAATGATAAAAGTACTAAATAGTGCTCTTCATTTTGTATCCTCTTCCTAAAACATCCTTTAGAGTGAGGTAAGTTAGGGTAGCCCTCTGCTCTCAACTCTCTGTGACCTAGAGCCTTGAAGTGGTTGGTCCCCCTCTCTTACATTGTTGGTGAACCCGACGTGAACAATTTTGGTTCCATTTAGTAGTGCTGAAGGGTCCTTTCATCATGTCCTAGGAGCATTGTAGGTTTGAGTGTTATGAGGAATTTTCCCTTACAACCCAACCTATGACCCCTAGTAGGTGTAGTTGGAAGGTTCCGTAAGCATTGTGGAATGAAGCCTTAATTGGGTCACTGTCCAATTATGAACCTTTCGGGGGCTTTGTGAGAGTATTGTTTAATGTGCATGATGGCCTCCTTCCTGCATTTTCCTATCCCCTTTGTGCAACCTCCATATAGTGCTCCTTGTATAACCTTCACCTCATAGGACTTACCGATGGGCTATAATAGAGAACCATCTCCTCTTTATATCCCCACACGAATCAATGAAAATATTGTAGTAGGTGTTCTTGTTGACCTGACATGTCAGGTGAATATTATTATCGAGGATATTATGTTATTTGATTTCTTGCATAAATATGGGTATGATGCACCTGAGAGAACCATTCATACACATAATAGACTTTATGTAACCCCTCTTGACCTAGCATCACTTTGTCAGTCCTGGTTGGACCTAAGTCGGTGAACATACGCTTTGACATAATCCTGGGGTCCAAACTCTTCAGAGTGAAGATGGGTATCCCCTGGTTAGTAGCTATAAATGAAGTTCCCTTGGTCATGCATAAATTTCCCAAGTTTATTCATGAGGGTTCAATGCATGTGATCCACAACACTAGCTATAAAATTCCAGTTGTGCATGGTAGTTATTCCCTATATTACTTTTGGCCCACACCCGTTGGTCCGCTTTCACCTAGAATGGATCTCTTGTACCGAACTCATGAGAAGTACAAGAAAGGGCATTTAACGTCTAAAGTAAGGTACCTTTTGTCTCCCTATGCTATCTCACATAGGGATTCTTTAAAAGCTGACAGTGATTCCACCCTGACACATAGAAGGGAAGAAGAGAAGCACTCTTAAGGTTCCTCTTCCTCCTCTTTTGTTGTCCAACTTGTTGCTTCCTCTCACCCTATTGTGGCATCATCATATTTTTCTCCACATTTGCGGGAGAACCCTATGGTGCCTGCTTGGAGAAAGCCCAAGCAACCTGCGTTCAAACTTCCTATTCTACCTATGGAGCCTAGGCCCATTTGATTTGGTAGAAGTAAGGATCCCCACAAGGAATCCTTTATATCTCATCCTTTGCCGCCTCCTACCACTCTTGCTCCTAAAACAATGAATGGGAAGAGGCCCTCCACCAAGGCACTAGAGCCAACTTCCCCCATTTTCTCTTAACCTCTTCCTCTTTCTCTTGTCCAAGAGTCTATCCCTCCATCAGAAACGGCTATGATAGACACCACTATGGTTGAGCAGGAGCCTTTTGTCCTTTTCTAGCACTCGGTCTCTAGCTCAAAGAGTCACAAAAACTGCCTTATGCGTGAGTGCAAGCATCGATGAAAGGCTCTGGCGGCTAAGCAAGCCACTTTGCAAAGGAAGGAAGGGGAATCGACTAGCCCTGTTTCATGGCCTCCTACTGCATCCTTCTCTCTCCTCCCCTCTTCTTTCATTCAACAAAACTCAATCCTGCTTCAAGCTCCTATCGCAAGCGTGAGCGCCCCTGACCCTAAAAGGGTGCAGGTGTTCATTGCTCCCTCGATCGAGCCACCTCTTTTGATTCCCCTTCTGGACATCCCACCATTCCATAAACTTATGGACATGCTAAACACTTTACTGGTGTTTGTCACAATTTCCTCCTCCTTTCCCACACCTCTCACCTCGTCTATCGAGAGTTCACCTCCTCCAATGAAGCTGAAAGTGGAGGTTGTCCCTTCCAGCAATGGGGGCCAAAAGAGGAGTCCACCCTCAAGGTGGTCCTGCATTAGCATGTGTTGTCCTAGTGATGGAGCCAATTCCAACGTCCCCTGAGTTTTTCATTGCTCCCAAGTCACTCAGTGAGCCAGGTAGTGAATCTCGTGTGTTGCCTTCCTCACCCATTGAGGTAACACATGGCTCTCCCATAAAGTGCATGTTCAACTGTTTGGGTGAGGTCCCAGCCTTGTCAAAAATATTCATGAAATTGCTAACCATAGCTCCACAAGAGCCAAGTGGAGAAGACCTCGTGGGGCCTTCTTCCTTATCCCTTGTTGCGGGAGGGTCAAAATCTCCTCCCCTTAATATTCCACCATTGCAAGCTTGTCTTCCTTCCCCTTATAATGATCTAGATTGGGAAGCAGATGACCTCTTGGTCGATGAGTGTTAGGGGGAGGCCTCTTCTTTACCTTTATATTAGGTGTGTGTGTGTTGTGATGTGTTCCCCTGTGCTTGCGTTACATGTTCCTCGATGACCCTTGTCACCCTTGTTGGTGATTGGATACATGAGTGATCACGTGTTGTAAACATTCTTCTAGTTATATCATCATTCTTCTATTATATGTTTTGATTTTCAAAAAATCGGGGATGATGCAAAGTGTTGGGGGCATTTAGGCTTCCCTTTCATGTTGACCCAATGACCTAATTTTTTATTTATACTTTGTTTTCTCGTGCATTCTTCACATGGTCTGATATAGCAGGGGGTTGATGATAGTTCATCTATATACTATTATTATACTTATATATATTTATGAGCAGCTCTGAACCCGAACTATCAGATCACCCCTATGCCCTTTGTTTGTGAAGTTATGGTCTCCTTTGCAAATTTGTTATCTTTCTCTCTTCTTTGCTTGAGTTGTCCCTCGTATGTATGAAAACGCCATTTCTGTAGTGTTTTGTAATCAACTTGATAACTAGGAATATAAATTCCTCAACTTAGGGATTGGACATCACAACAAGCAGCTATAATTTGTTAAAGAACCTCATTTACTTATCAACTTGAGGATGTAGACTTGAAATGGGACAGCAAAATATATGCACTAACCACCCTTCCAGAGATGCATGATCTCTAAAATGCTAGAACTCTAAATTCTGGAATTACTTTACTGAATAACTTGCTGGAACAAAAATTGAAAGGTAAAACTACTCTGTTTCTAGTGGTTGTAGGAACAGTCAACAGTGATGTATTTTTGTTGCTGCAGGAACAGACACATTTGACTTTTTCAAAAGAAAGTACAACTATCCTAACCTACAAAATGAAAGTACAGGCAATTTCCTAAGTGGGCCCCCTTAGGTCTTGCCAAAGTAATCAACAGATTAGGTGAAAAGCTCCATAAACTTTATTGATTTAAAGTGAACAAGTACATAGCACAATCCTTCTTAACTATATTTCTGATACTGAAAAAAAATGTATTACAAATGACAAGATCTTCCATCCCATTCTTTGAAGAAGTATGGGCTATTTATTGAAAACTAATCCTAACTACTAACTAACCTTCCCTTATAAATTAGGAGGTATTTTTTACATCCAACTAACTTGATTAAAGAGGTGAATGACAATGCAAGGACCAAGTCAAATTGGTTTGAAAGACTTAAAGCGCCATCATCCTGGATTTGAGCAACAGCAAGACGCCTGGCCTAGATTCCTGGAACATTCTTCTTGCTTGGCAGATAAGTTTGAAACTGTCTCCCCATCTTTAGTTGTTGAACCAGTCTTTGTAGATTTGGCCTTCTATTCTTCAAGTGGATTTTAAATTCCTTCCTCTAATCGCGGCACCTGCAAAATAACTCGCCATCTTTCCTAGAGAAGAAGGTTAGCTCAACACATTCATCTTTAAGACAGTGCATTACTTCATTCATTCATTCATTAAGTATTAAACTAAGGCAAACATCATTTCAGATATGGCTGCAGGAAGGTTTTATGATCACAAAAAGCCATAAAGTATTTATCAAACTAATAAAACATTAAAGATAATAATCATGGGACTTTTCATCATAATATATTCACCATATTAAGTCATAAAAAGGTCTATGTTCTATCCCATAATTAGACTGAATCTTTGTTTTTAGCATAATAAAAATGAAAAAGTATTTATAAAAATATGATCAAAATGCGCCAAAGTATTGGCTCATCAATTTCCATGGTACTTTGATTTTCAAAAAATGCATTCATTTCCAACGAATATTTTCTCAAAGATCTTTGTAAGTTTTTTCAGAAAATCACATTCTCAACTTGGACCCCTAATGGAACGTGTTTCGTTCATCATGGGTTTGCAAAGAAAGAACTTGAGAGAGAAGTTTCCTCCGATGAGGGAGCAAATTTTACTATGAGAGAAGCCTCAGCCTTCCCCTCATGAGGGGGCATTTTCTTCCTTTCAAATTCTTTAATGAAGTGAACATCTTTCAAAAGGATTCTTTGATGATGAATTGATTTGAGGAAAAATGTTTTTTTTGCACTTTCAAACAACACATCCCTTGAGTGGACCCATTTTATTTTGAAGGGTTCCCAAGGGATCCCTTTGAAAGCCTTTCAATTTGTTGATTGTCTGTCTATTTGCCTGCACAACTATTTTTTGTTTTCTAGCATGTTTTATCTGCGGATTAACATGTTGCTTTGTAGGTGCACCTATGAAGCCACTTTCCAGTTTGACTCTGTGAAGTCCCCTTTCACTAGGATTTCTTCATGAGAGATTACTTGGAGGAATGCCTTCTTGTAGTTTTGTAGGCATGTGAGGTGCTTACATCTTGCGGGATTTGTTCATCGTTGGTCTGAGGGCCTTCGGTGTACTTTGTGCAACTTCATAGTTCTATGGAGCTATGGAGTCCTTTTACTCGAAACTCTTTAGGAGAGAGTACCTGTGGCGTCCTTTGCCTACCTTGTTCTTTTGATTTTGCCAGATTGCGGTATGATTCCTCGATGAGTCAAGTATACATTTCTAACTCTTCGATCTACTTTACCAAACACTCATCGATACTCGTGATCACTAAAGTGGGGGAAAAATGTATAGGAGTGAATTTGCACCCCTTAAGAAAATTCCCCCTTCACATGCCCTCACCTTAGAAAATAAAATTTGAAGGTGAAATTCCACATCACCTACCTGTCTTCCACCCACTTGGCATTTGTCTTGTGCGGCACGAGAGAATATTTGTTGGGGACACAAGCATGGTGCATGAACATCTGTGCGATGCACTACCATCCTTGGTGAATTCCCACGTTTGAAGTAGGCAGAGGCATTACAGTTCTCATTGAGGATGAATTGTAACATCTTTCTATCAACCAACCGACCTGAAAATGGCCTATTCCTTCTCATCCCACCTTTAAATGCATTCTATTCACTATCACTTCATATCTTTTTCCATACTAACTTAGATTTATTCACATTCTCAAGAAAATTCATCAGCATCCTAGCACTCCATTGAGAATTGCAGCAGCTTGTCACTCCTTCAACTCCATATTATAAGTGTGAGGCTACCATAGAAGTTACGAGCTTGGATTCTTGTGAGACCTTCCTTCACCATGATTGTGGCAGTGGTGACTTTTCTAAGTTCGTTGCTTGCATTCTCCCTTCATTGGCCTTGAGAGCCTTTGGGTGGAGGTGGTAATGCTTCACTCATCTCCTTTGTGATTTGATAGAGTGGTTTAGTCTTTAGTAGTGTTTATTGCACTTATTTCATTTCCTTTATCACATATTCTACTTTGTTGCATTCTAGCTATTTGTGGAGGTGGAAACACCAAAATGGGGGTCTAACTGAGGTAGGCTCCTATACAACCCCAAGAATTTTCTTCTCTTGCTTGTGTGTAGGTGGACGTGTGCATGAAGATCATTGGTGAACTAGCATTTATATGAGTTGATATTCATCACCCTTGTGTTCAACTACTTATTTTATTACTTTCATACTTATTTTTTGTACTTTATCATTATGTCATTTTTGTTGAAACCATTTAGCTAGACTGTTAAGTAGGTTGTTGGTTCTTTCTGTTGTACTTTACATTTTCTAGCTGTATGGACACTAGTGCGCCAGAGAGATGCAAAAACACCACACTATCATCCCAGAACCGTGTTGTCATTCTCAGAGAGAGAGTTGTCTGAGGTACAATATTGACTCCAAAAACTAGCTCATTCGGTCCCAAACAAAATTTTGGGTCTATAGAGTGACAAAAGTTCTACATTTTTCTCTTCATTCTTGATCCTCTTCCTAAAATACCCTTTAGAGTGAGGTATGTTAGGGAAAAACCTCGCTCTCATCTCTCTGTGACTTGGAGCCTTGATGTGGTTGGTCCCCCTCTCTTACAGCATGTTGAGCCCATTTCATCTCAAGTTATGCTTGTGTATATGAAAAGAAGAAAAAAGGGTTAGGGGATCAATGTGGTGTATAATGGATGTATTCTTCCTGAATTCATTAGGAAACAAGATCCACACAATAAAATGATTATCAACCCTTAGGTGAATCAAGTCAAAGTTTGAATCTATAGATTTCCTTTTTGTGTTAGGACGGGGGTCCTATTCAAACAACACTTTGGGGAGAAAAACTAAAAATAGTAAATCAAAACCAAATTGCAATCTAACGCTTGGAACAAAAGGATTAAGCTCAATATTGACGAAACCAGAAAACAAAATGCAGATCAGAGAGAGGCAAATCTAAATGTACCTTTCACCAAAAGTCAGTTTCTGAAGCTGATCTGGGAATCATTCGCCTAGGGGAAAATGGGTCATGAGTTAGTGTTTTTTTGCAACTTTCAAGAACCTCTACTACATATATAAATCTTCCAATTTGTCCAAGTTTCAGGTTCAAAAAGCCGAAAATAATTTTTGCAAGCGAGTTTTTGTGAGATGAAAACTTTTGCAACTTTGACAACTTCTTCAAATTTTCCTTCAAGAGATCTTCAAGATTTCTTCCACCTAGATCTGTAATCACAAATCAAGAGGGAAAAATGTTTTATTTTTGGTGAATGGGGTTTTGCCTTGGTCAAACCCTATTTTGGTAATCAAACCTTGAAATGAAATATGAAAAAGGGAATGAAGAATGAACAAAACTATGTTACCACTCAACAAACCATTGCATAAACCTTCAAATGTAGTTCTGCAACTTTCATGAAATGGATTCAATGGATGTGGATCTTGACACTTGAATCTTGCTTTAAATAATGCTTTGAATTCTAATGGATCATGAAACCTACATCATCATATTAGCTCCAATAACATTCATGATGCAAGAAGACCTCGATGTGACAATTGGATCTAATAAAACTCTGATAACTCTTCTCTTGAATGCCTTGAATTTTTGTTGAAATATCATAAACTTGCTAGGTTCTTGAATTGATTTTCTTGGGATTTGAAATGATGAAATAACCTTATATTTATAGGTATGTATCCTTAATTTCTTGAAATTCAAATAACACAAGCCAAAATTGAAATATAGATTTGAATATGTTAAAATACTGCCAAAAACATAATTTAAATCTAGGTCCTAGGTCCTAGGTCCAAGGGAGCACCCATTCACCCATGGGTGAATGGGTCCTAGGTCCCTAAATGTAGGACACTCATTTCTCAATGAGAAGTGTTATATTTAGGCATTAATGAATGTCAAGTTTCCTCTTTGAAAAATGAATTAAGGGGCCAATTAAGGAAAATTAAGCTCAATTAATTAAATTAAGCCATAAATAAGTGTGAAATTGTAAAGAGGTACACTTTACAACACAAAAAATAAGGCACAATTAAGTCAAAATTAACT
Source organism: Sequoiadendron giganteum (assembly GCA_007115665.2). NCBI lineage: Eukaryota > Viridiplantae > Streptophyta > Pinopsida > Cupressales > Cupressaceae > Sequoiadendron > Sequoiadendron giganteum. The sequence goes on from CM021102.1 coordinate 821,654,497, forward strand.
AGGAGGGCCCAAAAAAGTGTGAAAATATAAAAAGGAAACATTTTTCTACACTACATTTAGCCCCCACTTTAGTGAAAGGATGACCTTGCATCAAACTCACACTAAATTAGACATTGAAAACATATTTATGCAACAACAAAAATATTACTCAATCATACAACATAAAAGACTAAAAATAAAAGTAAAATTAAAAAAAGTGGATCAAGGCTCGACTGTCCAACGCGATGTGGAACACGCCTCAGCTATTTGTCCAAAATAAAAGGATGGATCAAGCCTTAATTTTCCAACATGATATGGAACACATCTCGGATATTTATCCAAAAAAATTCACAAGTGGAACGCAATGCCCAATATGCAAACAACAACACACACTCACTCTGGGCTAATGGAACCTCAGGCTATCCACTAGGCGAGCCCTCAAAAAATTTCTAAGTGAGAAATTCATGTCAGGTCTACAGGCTCTCATAATACTAACCATACCAAAGCTATATCTCTAATAACTTTGATAAGGCACCACAAAAATATAAAATTTGAGCTTCATAACGTTAACAAGTTGCATTATGCTAAAAACTTATGAACAAAATATAAATAAAGTTTGTTCAAAGGGATTTTTCTTAGTTCATGTAAGGTCTCCTCTTAGGGAACATCGTGCCTAATGTCTCCAAGAGAGGAAAATTCAAGGATAAAATATTTGCAACTTAGGGAATGCAACACGTAGCATCACCACTAAGAGGAAAGTTGTATGCCAAGAAATATTGCACTCCTAGAGGACATCAAACCCAATGACACCACCAAGAAAAAGACCCATTGAAAGAAGAAATAAAATCATACAATGAAACATAAGGAATGTAAAAAAATTCAAAAATAATAATGCCAATGTATTCCCCCACTTTAAAGAAATTGCTAACACAATTTTTGTGAGCAATTTACTTTAAAGTAGCAAATAATCAATGCTAACAATAAAGTGGACATGAGAGCTTATTCAGAAAGCCCTATGCCAAGTCATAGGTTTCCAAATGAAGCTACATCATGAAAAAGAGAGAGGGGTTTCCCCCAAAAAGAAATCCCCAAAAATATAAGGGATCCACATATTCAAGGTCAGTATGTCTTTTCTACAATGATATTATAGAGCTCAAAAACATCATCATTCCCCAAATACTCACAAAACAAGAAGAATGACACATAGAGAGCATAATAAAAGTAAAGCCTTTTGGGTCAACATAGAAGAGACCTAAATTTCTTGATGCCTTGTGTCATCCCCAAAAGGAAAACACAAGACAAAAGAAAAGATAAATGTTTATAACATATAGAAGAATGTAGGTACAAATAGAGGAATGCACATGAAGAGATACATTAAACAAAATAATACGAGGGATCACATTACACACATGCAATCACGTAAAGAAAATGAAAATAAAATAAAAATAAGACTAGTAAGGCACATGCAAGTCAACCTATAACAAGTCGTCCACATCCCAATCTTGATCAGTATGTGGAAGAAAGATAACTAGCCAAATGGACAACAACAAGTACCAAACTAGGACAAGCACCAAGCTCAAAACTCTTATTAGGAGGATCATCATTTAAGCTCATAGAAGATGAAAACAATGAATATAACTCATTATGCATTTGTTCGTGAATCTTTGTAATTTCATTATCATCATCCAAGTTAATCACAATAGGAGGTCTAATGACAATATCCATAGAAGATTGTTTATGTTGCGGTGAGGGTGGAGAGGCATCATGTATTGCTTGAGACAAGTTTGGATTTTAATTTTCTATGTTGCTCTTTTCTTCTTTTGCTTGTAATGAATGAGCAATATCACGACGTCTATGCCTACACTCTCTAGCATTTCGGTTTCTATTCATTCAATTTTCAAGTTGTGATTGTGTAAGGGCGGGTTGATCAGCCATAGGTTTCTTTTCTTCCCTTAAGGGAGGAATAGAAGGAACCATGGGAGGTTTTTCAACCACTTTCTCTTCAGCTTTACATAAACTTGTTTGAATTTAGGAGGCACAATGGGATTTTTTTTATTATCTTGTGGTCTCTTATATGAAATAGGGGGAGGATTTGTCATAAGCTGGTCTTGGATACTTGGAAAGGATTTCGGTTCAATCACGGTTTCATCAAAGATAGGAGGCTCAATCATGGGTTGAGGTATATGCTAAGGGACAATTATGTTATGTGCTTTGCCTTATACTTTTTATAGGATTTGAAAAAGAATTCTTCGCGGGGTCTAATATGTTCAATAGGCTTGGGCCAAAAGAAATCCAATGAGACGTTCCCACGAGAAGACATAGGATTAAAGCCACTATGATGCATAGTAAATATTTCATTTCCAAATGGAAACTTTAAACATTTATGCACAACCTACGGGACAATATCCATGGAGCGAAGCCATGGATATCCTAACTTCACATGAAATTGATCTGAAGTTGGGATGATGGTGAATGTGACATAAAGGGAGATCTATCAAACCTATCATAGGGAAAGAAAAACCATTATGTGGTTTGATCCATGCTTTTGGTTTTTCATATGTATCTTGATAAATATCATTCACAAATAGGAATTCTTCAGTGATCACATTCTCTACACAAACATGATCAACTAATATCCCACTGGTAGGCTTGTCATTGATTCTTCCAACTATGTAAAGAGCACCATCGAATGCATGTTTAAGTATGTCTTGTTGTGAGAAATAAATGTCAAGTGACATCTTAGTTAGGCCCTTATGAGGTTTAGCATCAATAAATCCCACCATATATTCTATAGAGTGTTCCTCATTATCATTTGTGTTATCATCATTAGTTTCAACATTCATCACATCATTCTTTGTTTCACTAGCTTTGAAAAATGAAATGTTATGATTTGGCATAGGATTACTTACATTATTTTTCATGTGATGATTAATAATGAAGGATAAGCTAAACAATATGTATATTCCATGTTCATTTTCAAGCATTTTCCTCACACTATCTAAAGTAGGAATGGCACTACTAGCAATATTTTCAAAAGTCACAAAGTTTTGCAATTTTTCTATTTCTTCATCTATCCTTCTTATGTTTTCTTGTGGGACATTAAAACCATTATTTTTATATCATGCACATGAGTTTTAGGTAGGGAATTCATTATAAATGAGTTATGAAGACTATGATCCATAGTGGGTTGATTAGTATCAACATTATAAGTGAAAGAGTTGGAAAACCCAAGATCCATGGTGAATGGTGTATCACGGGATGGTATGAGTCTTGAACTACGTCTCACAACAATATTGATAAGAGGACACCAAGTTGTTAAGTTCATACAAGTTTCACAAACTCGGTATGCACCCAAAATGGAAAATAGGAAAGATGCAATAAAATATCCTAAGATGTAAAGTGCAATGCAAATATGTAAAAGCAATGTTCAAATTTCAAACAAGATTATTCTTTGATTATGCTATGTAAAAACTTGAAAATGATGTCTTGTAAATGCAATTTTGAATTCACATAATGTATTGAATTTATCAAATGAAGCTTAATATGATCAATTCCAAGTAACAAAAATTCTACAAACTAAAACTGAAAACTGAAAACAACATAACATAATACAAATACAGAGGTTTTAATGCCCAAAAATTAAGGAAATAACCTTGATCAGGGACTCATTCTCCCTTCACAGAATGGGTCCTAGCTTAGGGTTTTTAAAAATGTTTTTACATATTTTTGAGTTAATTCTTGTGGTTTTTAGATTCTGGTTTTAGACAGTGAGTTACAATTTCATATTTTTGTGAAATTAAGCTTGAATGCAAATGCAAGATAAGACTAAATAACAACTTAGGAGAGATAATTTTGAAATGAAATTTTGATTCAATTTTCAAATATAAATGAATGATGATGTAATGTTATATAAATGATTTGCAAAATGACTATTTTTTTGTATTTTTTTAGATTTTAAGAGATGCAAAAATGCAATTCTAAAACCCTAAATGAGATGAAAAATAATGCAAGTTGTCTTAACCCTAAATGAGATTCGATTCAATACAATGAAATGAAAATGAATGCAAGATCTAGATCTAGATCTAGGGTGAAAATGGACTCCAAAATCAAAAAATTATAATGCTCAAAATGTCAGGTTCACCAAAATGAAAAGAAGAAAAAGAATGGGTTAGGGGATCAATGTGGGGTATGATGGACCTATTCTTCCTCCATTCATTAAGAAACAAGATCCACACAATAAAATTATTATCAACCCTTAGGTGAATCAAGTCAAAGTGTGAATCTACAAATTTCCTTTTTGTGTTAGGATAGGGGTCCTGGTCAAACAACACTTTTGGGAGAAAAATTAAAAATAGTAAATCTAAACCAAATTGCAATCTAACACTTGGAACAACAAGATTAAGCTCAATACTAATGGAACCAAAAACAAAATGCAGATCAAAGAGAGGCTGATCTAAATGTACCTTTCACCAACTGTCAGTTTTTGAAGCTGATCTGGGACTCATTCACCTAGGGGGAATGGGTCTTGAGTTAGTAGGGTTTTTCTACAACTTTCAGGAGCCTTTGCTACAGATCTAAATCTTCCAATTTGTCTAGGTTTCAAGTTCAGAAAGCCAAAAATAATTTTTGCAAGTGAGTTTCCATGAGATGACAACTTTTATGACACCTTTTTCAACTTTGACAACTTCAAATTTGCTCTTCAAGAGATCTTCAAGATTTCTTCCACCTAAATTTGTAACCACAAATCAAGAGGGAAAAAATGGTTTTTTTTTGTGAATGGGGTTTTCCTTGGTCAAACCCTATTTTGGTAATCAAACCTTGAAATGAAATGAAACATGAAAAAGGGAATGAAGAATAAACAAATCTATGTTACCACTCAAAAAACCCTTGCATAAACTTTGGAATGTACATATGCAACTTGCATGAAATGGCTTCAATGGATATGGATCTTGACACTTGAATCTTGCTTGAAATAATGTTGTGAATGCTTGAATGGATCATGAAACCTATATCATCATATTAGCTCCAATAACATGCATGATGCAAGAATACCTTGATGTGACAATTAATGGATCTTGATTGCTGCAATAAAAATTTGATAATTCTTCTCTTCAATGCCTTGAATTTCTCTTGAAATCTCATAAACTTGCTAGGTTTTTGAATTGCTTTTCTTAGGATTTGAAATGATGAAATAACCTTATATTTATAGGTATGTATCCTTAATTTCCCAAAATTCAAATAACACAAGCCGAAATTGAAATATAGATTTGAATATGTTAAAATACTGCCAAAAAAATAATGTAAATCTAGGCCCTAGGTCCCTAAACCTAGGACACGCATTGCTCAATGGGAAGCATTATGTTTAGGAATTAATAAATATCGGGTTTCCTCTTCGAAAAATATAATAAAATAGGCTTGGTAAATGAATTAAGGGGTCAATTAAGGCAAATTAAGCTCAATTAATTAAAGGGAGTCCTAAATAAGTGTGAAAGTGTAAAGAGGTAAACTTTACAACACTAAAATAAGGCACAATTAAGTCCAAATTAACTAGGAGGGCCCAAATAAGTGTGAAAATGTAAAAGGGATATATTTTTCTACACTACAATTTCACTCTATGTTTGTATAAGTTCTTTAGTCAAGTCCTCACAATAACCCATTGTTGATTGTTTGCATTCTAATTTTGACTATATAGTTGCATTGGCACCATGAAAAAGAGGCTCATGTTCTTGTTCAATTCCAACTTCAAATGAGGTAGAGTGTAGTGCCTACCTATTCCTAGCATGTGATTTTAGTGTGAACATTGTATTACATATATGTTGAGATGTTAAATGATCATGGTTTGATGATATTGTTCTATGTCCTGATTCATTATTTTCTCTATGTCTATTTTATTGATTTGGATGATGCAAATGGCATGGAAGTGTGTGTGTATTATATTTCCAAATCCCTTTAAAGGGGATGGATATATTTCATTTTGGAAGTTTTGTTGGGATGTGTGCATGATGTAGGCTTTCCCGAGTGATTATTATTATGTTTTGTTTCATGAATATATGCATTAATATATCGATGTAATTAAATTCTATAAAAAACTGTATCATTTAAATGTATTGAAATTATGGATATGATGTTTACATCATTCGGTATTTATGTGATGCTTTGGCTATTTATATATATGGAGTAGGTATGTTTGATGTGTTCATTGAGTCATTACAAGTACTAGCCAATTCTACACCTGGCTCCACAAGTTTGGGTATACCCTAACAATGGTTATAAGGAGATGTCATATTGGCCAATTATTATTTTTTCCTTACCTATCATACTCGATTTGAGTGTGAGTCCCTAGTTATTTTACTCATGTTGACCCGGATACCATCATTGGTATGATTCTAGATATCGTACCCCTTTTGTGGATGTCTCGTAAATGTGTGGGTGATGTCTTATTAAATTTCATATTTCCATAATTTAATTTAGTCAAACAACAATATGGATTTAATAGTAAAATTATATGTTGAATGATAATTGGGGGATGAATTTAATTGATTATCGAGATGCGGGGGTTATTTGTGGGATTTTCAAATTAAAGAATGAAAATATATTTTATATTAATTTTAACTTGATTTGAATTATGGTTTCTACAATCAATGCAAAAATGTGTTTACATAGACTTAAATCATGATTTCATGGTGGAATAGAAAATTAGATTATATTTAATATTTTAATTTGGCTTGGGTGAATTAGGGATTTAATGTGATTAATTGGAAAATAAAATATATTATTTTATTTTGAAAATGAAAAGGGGTTAAAAGGGAAAAGGCATTTGATATTCATTTTTATGTTTTATTTATGAGGAATTCGGAGAGGAAAAACCCTCTTATCTCCAAATTATTGTTTTTATGATTGGGTGATTAATTAGAGGGTAAATTGGATGAGGATTAAAGCATATGGCTAGGAATTGGTGGGAGAACATGCTCGTGCATGGATTTGTGCATCCTTAGGGTGTGTTTAAAGTTCTTCTCTTTTCATTTTTTGCTAAATTGAGAGGCAAGTTTTTAATATCTCCTCAAATTCTTATTGTTTTTCATTTCTAAAGGCTGCAAATGCATTGGTGGGGTGTTAGAACCTCCTAATGATTTTTATTTCATAGAATTAGGGGGTGTATCAATTATCGTATGTAAATTTTATGAATTTTCCCCCAAAAATTGTTATAATGCCCATTTTTTTGGGATTCATGTAAAATGATTGTTTTATGGCTTAAAAGGGGTGTTCGGAAATTTTTATACCAAAGGGTATTTTTACTTTTTAGATTTTTTAAAATTCAGTTTTTGATGAAATTTTCATGGTGATTTGTAAAATTCTTGGTTTTTGACATTGAAGTAAACTAGAAAATTTGAAATTTTAAGGTGAATTTAGATGAATTGGAATGGGTTATTTGAAGTATCCTTCATGAAATCTTGTTATAATTCATTTACAATCATGTTCAAAAAAATTGTTGTGTCAAATTTATTGCATTAGTTTTAGTTCCACAATTTGAGTTTGGTGAATTTGTTGGTCCTAAGACTTAGTCCTTTAGCATTGCAATGTTTGATGATTTCCTCCATTGGTTAATGTACCCAATGTGAGTTTTTGGATATGCCATTATTTTCATTCCAATGGGTTATGTGATTTGGACCATCATGAGATGATTGATTGTTCTTTCTTTTCTTGTGTGATGTGTATTATGATGTTTAATTTGTGATTGGAATGATTGTATGTAACCTTATCCCAAGTGTCTTGTTTCAGTGTGTTTATTCCATGTGACCATCCCCTAGCACAGTGGGAGTGAACCTTATTGGTTTCACATGGTAGGGTGGCATGGAAACCACTGTTGGGGTTCAGAGGTTTAAGGAGTGAAGGCGACATCAATATATCCTTCTCTCTTTGTTAATTTTATTTAAAATTAGTGAAATGTCATGTAAGTTGATGTTAAAAGGAAATTTTAGTCCTTTCCCTATGTAAATATAATATAATCTATAAAATAACCTCTCTCCTTGAGACAGATTGTAATCCGCTTGTAAATATTAGTAGATTAGTCCTAATTATGTTTCTCGATGTTGGTGTTAGGCATGATCGTCAATGTATGATGTTGTATTTATGCCTTGGAAGTTAAAATAAACTTAGGAACATTTATTTTGGGTGTAAAATGAACATTATTGTCTTCCGATGAGTTTGGGAGGCTTGGTGTTGCATCTAGGTAGCTTGGTCTACTCAGGAGTCTCCAAACCCACCTAAAATGTTCCTGACTTAGTTTGGACAACATTTTCAATAGTGAGGTAGCTTCGTACCATATTGGGGTTGCCTAGTACCATATTAGGGTGCCCTAGTTGATAGTAGGCCGACCTAGTTTTTAGGGCTGATAAGCTCAAAATTACCTATCTTTGTTTGGGTTGCCTAGTCTTGTACTTGGGCGACCTTATTCTTATATAAAAAAGAATGTTAACCTTATTAACCATGGTTATCCAAGGTTTTTCTAAGTTAAATTCTATTTTTAGATATTTTTTATGTCCTATATCTTGTTCACGATGATCATTTTCATCGACTAAACCTTCAAAAACCTACTCAAGTTATCGCTCTCTTAGGAATTATTTGTTCGTCTAGGTTTTGGGACCTTGTATGGGTAAATCATGTACATGAATATTTTTTATCATAGTCCTAGGGGTCTAGTGGTGTTTGGAGCTTGTCATTAAGTGTCTTTTTTTAGGACTTGTGGTTTCCCTTGCATTATTATGAAATTTCTCAATTGGAAAACCTAAGGTTAGGGAGATTGTGTACCTTGTCTTGTAAAGTCCTGGGAAGGTTGTAAACCCTCTTGGTTGGTCTTGTTAATATTCTTAACATTCCTCATTGGTCTTCAGGTGTTATTTTTTAGTATTTTTCCACTTGTGTGATGTCACATTTTGATGGGGCATCTTGGAAAGTGTGTGGTTGTCTAGAAGTGACTTGGCATCATACTAGTTAGTGGAGAGTTATATATGATGGTTAGGCATCCTCTATTGAAGGGTGGATCTTGTTTAGAATCGTTAAGTGAGTCAGGATGTGGATTGGAGGTTGATTATTAACTCATCCTAGGTTGGATTTATGTTGAGAGAGAACACAATCATAGATTGTAATCAATCGTCATGTAGGTGTTGTTTCCTCTCTCTCTCTTCTATATTCTTCATGATCAATTTATTCCATGAGTAGTTAGTCTTTCATTTTTCCAACTTGTTTATGAAATGGTGATTTCATCTTTTGGTTTTTGTCTTTGTATCATGTGACACTGTGCATGCCATTGTGCAAGCACGCCATGTTGATGTCATATCTTTGGTGTTGTGTTTCAAAAAAAAGGTCGTTTGGTCAAGGTTTACCTTGTGCTTCTAGCAGGGAATTACATTTGGTATGAGAACCCATGTTGTAGCACTGGGATCTCTAGTTATTATTGTTTCCCATGTGATTTTGTTTTTCTTGATGTGTGTGTTATCAAGTGCTTGTTTTTTAAAATATAATCATAAGACTTCTTGCCTTGTATGCCTTAGCATGGCGCTATAAAAGGGGTTTTGTATACCGACCCACACCTTGTGTTTGTGGAGGAAGGATTCCATCTAGGCCTTGCCATACTCAATAGGATTGGAGTGAAGACCTTGGTGGAGAGTCTTCCAGGGACTATAGTGACCACTCTCTTGTGTCTTCTTGTTGTGTGTGGGCATGTTTGGGCCTTGGTGTTTTTGTGGGTTGTGGGTAACTTGTGTGTTGCCTAATGTGCCCTTTCTTGGTTTCTTGACTTATGTGGGTTGGAGGGTCAGTGGACCTTTGATTGATTAAGAATTATTGGTTGTGTGAGTCTCTTTTTTGTGTTTATCTCATTGTTGAGCTTGATGGTTGAAATGACCTTATGAGGTCTTGAGCTGCTTTCATAATTCTTTGATAATTGTGATTATGAAAATGTTAATTAAAAAGGGAATAACTATGCTTTTAATTTTTATTGAGTATTATTGACTCTCATGTGAATGGTGCATTTGATGGTGAAACAAATGATAATGTGTTATATATTCATGATGTGGGAAAGAGTATTTAAGTGGTAATGCTTTCTTAAAGGAATCTCATGTTGTGTGCCTTAAATAGGGCTGGAAAAAGTAGAGATGTAGCTTTGATTGTCTAATAAGATCTTTCTCTATGTGCCTTGTGGTGATTTAAAATAAAATTTCTTTAATTTTGTGTGGTTAATGGAGCACTTTCCTAATAGTACATTATACCTTGAAATCAATGAATACATATTTTATGTAAATTGTTCTTGTAGATACAAAAGAAAGATGTTGGATTAGAATAAGTCTTTCGGTTGCTGGACCACAAATATCTAATGTCTCGTACACAAATATCTACTGAGAGGGGGGTGAATTAGTAGATCAATAAAATTTAACTTTTAACACCTCTTAAAGAAGATTAAATATAATCCAGAGATCACACACATACACATAACACCAAATATACCTGGAAAACCCAATATGGGAAAAACCATGGTGAAAAATGTTGCTAGGATCTACTTTCTTGATCTAGCCTCACAATAGAACCTCATTGGTTACAAATTTTATGGGAACCAACCCTAAGGAGACACCAATCCGTTGGTATAAGATCATCAAATCTAAGGAAGCACCCACTCCCTAATTTGAGCACCAACTCAGTTCTTTAATTGCACCAAACAATTAGATTTATAATGAAAATATATGGAGCAACAACTCTAGATTACAATTGATTCAAATGAATCCACCTCACTGCTACAGACCTATTCTACAACTACTCATATTTTTCTTTGCTTCTTTGCAAGACTTCTCTCTATCACTATTATTTCTAACTTAGCAACTCATACCTCTCTCTCCTCTTTCTCTTCTTTGCTCTGACTCAAAGGCTCTTCCAAACTGAATTCACAACCTAGATATATTCTATGTATATGGTCTAGGTCTTCCTTCACTTCCTACATCACTCTAAACACACACCTATATTTTTAAAAGACTCATCTCATTTGTATCTTCACCTACAAGACTCATTCACCTCGATCTATGCACCTCAAAACCTCATTCAATTATTTTTCTATATTTATCATTGTGCAATCCTAGGGTTTGATTCACATTTAATGCCCATATTTTCATGATTTGGTTTGTATCAGATATTTTACCCGACTGAGCATTGATGGCACCGTCCATCCCTATTGATCACCAATAAATAAACAATTGAAGCAATTACAACAATTAATTTTGTCCTCTGTGTTAGTTGATTGCGAGTTCCACTATTTTAATGCCTAACTATTGACAAAATCCAATCTTTTAATGTTGGTCATAGATCTTATCCTTCACACTAGGATCAGTTGATTATCACTCAACCATTTTAACCTTTAAATGTGAGCCATATATTTTTATCACATGAGATAGGATTGGTTCATGTTTAAAGAGAAATAAATGTGATGCCTCAAGCTACTCAGTCCAAACAACAATTGCCATGTGTCACTTCTTGCATTTTTGCGCCGCCCAACACTGGGACCCACCAAGATTCAAAAAACATCTACTTCACCAACCTTTATTTTATTTTTCATCAGGAGTTAGGATTTGGCCTTACCCTTTACCTTATATCAATCTTCCACTTCATTTGCAAACCTTAACAGTGACCTCAGAAACACCGATAAATTCTTTGAGCATTGGATGTCAAGCTTCACATTTATCGTCTACCTCTTACATAATTTTCAATAAGACATTAAGGATTCCTTCCACCTTCTGATGCTTGAACACTTCCTTCACAAGTGTTGGTTGAATTAACTCTTTAGGTGTCAACATTCACACTTATTTATTACCGCTTACCTTCCTTTTGATAAGGTGTAAGCTAACCTTTTGACCCACGATCCCCGAAACCCTTTCAGGTATCGACGTTTGAGTTTCCTTAAGACTTATCACCAACCTCTAACACTCGGCAAGGTAAGGCATAAAACAACTTGCCAAAGCCCGATTTCTGGCACTTTTCAAACTTCCCACATTCTATCTTATTTTTCTTTATGCATTTGATATGAGTTATGACTGAAGCCCGAAGTCTGACACCTTTCAAACTTTACTCAATCTTTCTTCATTTCTTTGAGGCATTTGATATAAGGTATGACCGAAGCCTGAATTCTGAAACTCGATCGGACTTAGCTCAAAAATTCTAACTCTTTTATTTCTTCTTACAAGCGGTATAAGGTAAGCCTGAGGCCCAAGGCCTAAACTTTTGTAGTTATTTAGAACTTGCACTGAAACTTCAAATGCATCATTATTTTTGGTCTCCTTCTGATTCCATTTTAACATCAATGGGCCAACAATATCCCCCATTAATATCACTCATATATATTTTGAAATCAATGATAATCATATTGCTAACAATCTCCCCCTTTGTCATTGATGGAAAAATGAAATGCTCTACACATAAAAATGCAAGCTCAACTTCTTCTTAAACTTGCATTAGCTTCTAATGGACTTTGAATTGAGGATCCTCACAACAACCTTTCTCAATCTCCCTCTTAGGCACATCTCCCCCTTTGATAAACATAGAGCATTTGCAACTATTCTCCCCCTTTGACATCAATGACAAAGGGACACTTTCTGGACACAAATTTTTCTCTCCCCCTTTGAGGTAGACCCAATTTCTAATCAAATCATTTTCAAGTCTTCTCCCCTATAGAAGTCAGAGCTCAACTACCAAAGCATTTGTCTCTTTCTCCTTAATTCCCCCTTTATTAGATAAAGGAGTGTGCCCATGAAATCTATAACCGTCAAGCCATTAGAAATTTGTAAAACCATGCATACCTGACTTGACTCTTCTCTTACACTTCCAAGGATGTATAAATCTTCTTGTAAAGATCCCCCTAGACTCATTCCCTATCACTAAGAATTAGTGATGTGATTTGGAAGCAATTACTCCCAATTTATGTCTTAGATACTCAAATTTCTCTTTTGGGAGAGGCTTGGTGAATATGTCTACAACTTGATCCTTGGTTGGCACATAGTCCACTGTGACTTCTTGATATGCTACCTTCTCTCTTAAAAAGTGATACTTGATTGAGATATGCTTTGTCCTAGAGTGCATCAATGGATTCTTCGATATGTTTATGGCTCTTGAATATCACAAAGAATAGAGATAGGTTCCTTGTACTCTACATTGATATATTTAAGTGTTTTCTTCATCCACAAAACTTGAGTACAACATGCCACCACTTCTACATACTCTGCCTCAACTATAGAAAGAGTAAATGACTCCTGCTTTTTGCTTAGCCATGAAACAGGTTGATTTCCAAGGAAGAATGTACCACCACTAGTGCTTCTTCTGTCATCTATACTTCTTGCCCAATCAACATCTGTATATGTTGTCAAAGTAAAATATTCACCTTTAGGATACCATAGTCCATAGTCAATTGTGCTCTTGATATATCTAAAGATTCTTTTTACTGTATTGACATGATACTCTTTAGGAGCAGCTTGAAATCTTGCAACCATGCACACTACTTGCATGATATCAGGTCTTGATGTAGTTAAGTCTACCTATCATTGATCTATACATGGTCTAATTTTCATCTAGGGTCTCATTTATCATTCTTAATTTACATCCAATTATCATGGGGGTACCAACTGGTTTGCTATCTTCCATCCCAAATTTCTTGAGCATTTCCTTAGCATACTGGGTTTGAGATATAAATATCCCTTCATCAATTTGTGCTATCTACAGACCAAGGAAGAAAGAGATTTCTCCAAGCATTGAAATCTCAAATTCATTTTGCATTTGGACATCAAACTCCTTACACATTTTTCACTATTGCCACCAAAAATGATGTCATCTACATACACAACAACAGTTATCATATACTCAAATTATGATTTTAAGTACAAATTTTTTTCTGCACATCCTTTCTTGAATCCTTGTTGTTGCAAGTATTGGTCTAATCTTGAATATCATGTTGTAAGTGCTTGTTTTATAACATACAGTGCTTTCTTTAGTCTGCAAAGAAAATCATCTTCTTCTGACAACTGAAAACCTTTAGGTTGTTCTATGTAGACTTCCTCTTCTAGGTTTCCATTCAGGAAAGCAGACTTGACATCAATTTGATAGCCTTTAAATCCTTTATAAGCTGAGAATGCTAGAAACATTCTTATGGCTTCCAATCTATCAATAGGAGCAAATTTTTATTCAAAATCTATACCTTCAATCTGTGCATATCCTTTGCACACCAACCTTGCCTTATTTCCTGCAACATATCCATCTTCATTAAGCTTATTTCTAAAGACCCATTTTGTGTTAGAGTAATTGGGTATTTACTTTATTAATTAAATAATATTTGTTTAGTTACTTAAAGTTCCCTTTTACCTCTTTTCACTTAAGCTAACATTAGGTGCATAATAATTAATTACTTTATTAATTATTATTGTGCAAGCCTAGGGTTTTCCTTTTTAGGGTTTTCATCTATATGTAGTTGAAAACTATCTTTTGTATCATTATTCATTTTACATTTTAGGTGAATACATTGCTCCACATTCTTGAGCATTTCCTTTGTTGCTTCTCTTTGCTTCTCCTTGTAACAGGTTATTTGCTTGCAGAGATCTTTGGGCTTCTGTGGTGTTGTATCTTCTCAACTCCAACATTGTGTACCCATGACATTCTTATTTAGGGGTCTTGGAGCTAATTCCCAAATTTTTTTATTCTCAATTTGGCTCAGTTCTTCTTCCATAGATTTTATCCAGCTCTCATATTTTCTAGCTCCAACATAGCTCTTGGGATTTATTTGAGAAAATAGTGCGAATTTTACTCTCTTTTCTCTTGGCAATTCTCCTTCTTATCTGAACTCCTTCATCTTTGTTTCCAATAATTTGTTCTTCAAGATGATCCTTTTGAACATGTCTTGTAAATGACTTTTCATTTTCTTCTTCAATCTCTTCATCAACAACTTCTTCTTTAGACTTTGATTCAATTTCATAGCTATCTCTATTAGGTTCAACATGCTTCTAATCTTCATCAACCTTGGCATTGATACTCTTTATAATTTTGTGTAGCCTTTTATTGTAGCATTTGTAGGCTTTTCTTTGGGTGGAATACCCAAGAAATATTCCTTCATCACATCTTGAGTCAAAGATTCCTAAGTTGTCTTATTCTCTCCTGATATAGCATTTGCTACCAAATACTTTGAAGTATTTAATAGATGTTGGTTTTCCATACCATAGTTCATAGGGGCAGCTCTTAGCTGAACTTTGTTCAAAGCATATACTGCTATATGTACTACCTCTCTTCAGTACACATTAGGTAATTCAGCCTCATTAAGCAATGTTTTGGCCATCTCTTTGAATATCCTGTTCTTTCTTTCAACTACCCCATTCTATTGTGGAATCCTTGTTGTAGAGTATTTCCTTTTGATTCCATGCTTCTCAATATATTCAATGAACTCATTTGATGTGAATTATCCACCTCTATTAGATCATAAGCATTTGACCCTTCTATCAATCTCCTTCTCAGCCATAGCTCTAAAGATCTTGAATATTTCAAATGCTTGTGACTTATCCTTCAAAAAGGTTACACATGTCATTCTTGAGTAATCATCTATCAGTAGCATGAAGTACAGTATTTATCCTTTTAGTCCCTTTGTCCTTGTGGGGCCACAAGATCAGCATGAACCAACTCCAAAGGCTTTGTAGTTGCATACTCTTTTGTCTAAAATTTGACCCTTGTTTGCTTTCCTTAATAACACTCCTTGCAAGTGGTGTTTGTAGGTTTTATTATCTTTTATTATCTGAGTCATGTGCCTTACAAGTCTTTTTGAGCTTACTTCAACCAAATTATCAAAATTTACATGGCCCATTCTCCTATGCCACAACCAGCTTTCATCAACCTGACCTATTAGACAGCTTTGACCATTCACTTCACTAAGATTATAAAGGTTTCTTTTAGTCCTTTTCCCTTCAACAAGTCTTCCTTATTTTCTTATCGTATATCCTTCTACATTAAATGTAACTTTGTAACCATTGTCCACATCTGGTTTACACTTAGCAGATTGTGCTTCAATCCTTCAACATAAAGGACATCATGTGTAGGAAATATTCCATCTATGCTTGGAGTTCCTTTACCACAGATCCTTATAGTAGTGTTATCTCCCAAATTTAGAGATCCTTCTTTGCATTTTCTCAGTTTGATGAACTTGCTCTTATTACCAGTCATGTGCTTTGGACAACCACTATCTATAACCCACAAATTCTAATTTTTGGTATGAAGTGTAGTTTGTGTAATCATTGATTGTGTAGACTTCTACTCTTTTTCCTTCCAAAACTTTGGTTTATTTTCTATCTTATCCTTCACATTTTTAAGGTCTTGTGATCCTTTGTTCACACTGGGAGGTATTATTTTCCTTTTACTCAGTACTTTTGGTCTTACAAAGTTTTCTCTACATTTCTTAGCTATGTGACCAAAGTTATTGTAGTTGTAGCATATCACATTTATGTCTACCAAAGGGGGAAATGGATTTATACTCATAAAATTTGTTTACCTTGTAAGTACAACTCTACATTCACTAGCCCTATGACCAAACTGATTGCATGTATAGTAGTAACCATAGAAGAATTCAAGGAATACCTAGTCATAGAATTTCTTTATGCAGGATGAGGAGGTCTTCTTTTTTGGTATGTGGCATCTGATCATGCAAATACTATATAATTGTAATGTATCATGGGGTTCAAGGTATCACCCCAAAAGAAAACAATTCACTGACATGTCAAGGTTTTTCCCGTTGATACATCAAGGTTTTCCCGCAGACATGTCAAGGATTTTTCTTGTTGACATGTCAAGGTTTTCCCTTTAACGCGTGAAATGAAAAATGACCTTGTAAAACCCTAATTCTAGAAGGTTCCAAAAAGCTTGTTATAAGTGGCTGGGATGTATGTTGTGATAGTGTGTTCGTGAGATTATAATTTGTTTTGCACTTACTAATAAAATCATTGGGTGTCTGATTTTTTGTGGATATAACCCATATTGGGTGAACCACGTTAAATTTTTTGTATTGATCTCTTTTGTGTTATTCTTCATTATTATTTTTGGGTTATTTAATCTACATATAATTTTTAATGTTTATTGCTTCAATCTTCTTGAACCCTAACAACTGGTATCAGAGTCATGTTTATTTTGGTTGATTGGTAGGAAACCTCTAGATTTGAGTGGGAGTAATAGAAGAAGGAAAATTCAAGGTTGATAAGTTCAACATATAGAATTATCAATTATGGAAGATGCAGATGGAAGATTATTTGTATCAAAAGGATCTATGGTGGCCATTGCAAGGAAAAAAAAGAAAGAGGCTGTGATGTCTAATGAAGAATGGGAGATTCTGGATAGAAAGGAACTAGGAACCATTCGGTTGTGTTTGGCACCATCTGTGGCATTCAATACAATAGAAGCAAAGACAATATAGGGTCTGATGATAGCTTTGGCTAAATTGTATGAAAAAACCTCAACCTCAAATAAGGTATTTCTCATGAAGCATTTGTTTAATATGAAAATGATTGAAGGCGGATCTGTGACAGATCATTTAAATGAATTTAATACAATTACCAGTTAGTGAACTTCTATAAAATTGAATTTTGATGAAGAGGTGAGGGATCTCTTGGTTTTATGTTCTTTTCTAGAAAGTTGGAATAGCTTGGTAATGGTTGTAAGTAACTATGTCTCTGGTTCAAATACATTGAAATTTGATGTTGTTGTTGGTGTTATCCTTAGCAAAGAAATGTAAAGAAAAAGCACAAGTGAGACCTCAATATCAGGTAATGCTTTGATTGTAGAGAAAAGGGGAAGAAAAAAGGAGAGAGGAAAAAACCAAAAAATCATGGGAAGTCACAAGGGGATTTAAAGAAAGGCAGATCTAAATCTAGAGGAAGGATGGATTGTTGGCACTCTGGAAAGCAAGGACACTTGAAGAAGGATTGTTGGTCTTAAAAGGGAAAACACAGAGATAGGAAACATGATAACAATAAGGAAGCTAATGTTGCAAGTGATAAATTACATGATGCTTTAATTATATGTTTAGATAATGCTAATGATTCTAGGGTAATAGATTCAGGGGCTTCAATTCATGCCACACCCCATAGGAAATATTTTGTAGATTATGTTCAAGGTGATTTTGGATAGGTATATTTAGGTGATGATGAACCCTATCAGATTGTTGGAAAAGGAAAGATAAAAATCAAGTTGCATAATGGAAATGAATGGTTACTACAAGAGGTAAGGCATGTTCCAAATTTGAGAAGGAATTTAATTTTTGTAGGACAACTAGGTAGGACAACTAGGTCTGGAAGGTCACTAAAGGTGCATTAGTAGTAGCTAAAGGTGAAAAGGCAGGCACATTGTATTTGTGTACTAGTAATACTTATTCTACCTTAGCTGCTACAAAAATAGTTGTTGTTGAGACAGTTATAGCACTTGCTAAAGGGACAACAACAAAATTTTGGCACCATAGACTTGGGCACATGAGTGAGAAAGGGATGAAGATCCTTCACTCTAGAAATTTGCTAGTAGGTTTGAAGCATATTGATTTGGAGTTATGTGAAAATTGTGTTTATGGAAAACAAAAAAGAGTCTAATTTCTCAAAGTTGGGAAAGAGAAGAAGAGTGAGAAATTAGAGCTTGTGCATTTAGATGTATGGGGACCATATCAAGTATCTTATCTCAGTGGCTCTTGCTACTATGTTACTTTTATTGATGATGCAACTAGGAAAACATGGGTGTATTTCCTAAATTAAATATCAAAAGTATTTGAAATTTTAAAAAGTGGAATGCTTTGGTTGAGAATGAGACAGAAAAAAAATTGAAGTGTCTTAGATCTAATAATGGCGGTGAGTATTGCAACAAAGAATTTTAAAATTACTTGATAATTATGAGGTATTTTCCACAGCGTGTCAAATTGTGATATTGCTATCAGGATTCAACTTGACACGCTGTGGAAAATACCTCCTACTTATCAATTGATGAACTAAAGGGTCTCTATAATGAATGGTTCATAAGGCATAACACTTTTTGAAGGTTTTTCAAATGGGGTTGCAAGCTAAGTGGGCTTAACCTTGGGGATAACTCTATGGTTAAGCGCACTTGAGTTGGAGTAGTACTGGGAAGGATGACCTCCTGAGAGGGCCCAGTGCTTCACCTCTGTGAGCATCACCTAGATGCAATGAGTTTTAAATGGACCATTCATTATCATGAGAGATGGTTTCTTGTGAACCACTACTCATGAAACATGGGTCAATGAGTTTGACTTGTAACACTACACGGTTGAATCCTGATAGCAATATCACAAATTGAAAATTAATGTTCATAAAATGGAATCTATAGGTAGAAAATGATTCCTAGAACCCCACAAGAAAATGGTGTGTTTGAGAGGATGAATATGACCATTATGGAGCATGCAAGGAGAATGAGATATGCATGTTGGACTACCCTTACAGCTTTGGGTAGATGTTGTACATACTATTGTTTATTTAATAAACAGGGGACCTTCAAATCCTTTGAATGGTGGCATTCTAGAGGAGGCATGGATGGGTAAAAAGGTAAACTATTCATTTTTGAAAACCTTTGGTTGTGAAGATTTTTTCCATATTGATATTGAAAATAGAACCAAGCTTGAGGCTAAGTCTAAAAAATATACCTTCGTTGGAAATGGAGTAGATGAATTTGGTTTTCAATTATGGGATTATGAAAATCATAAAATCATTAGCAGATATGTTATATTCAATGAGAAGGTCATGTATAAGGATCAGTTGTAGGAAAAGAAGCATGAACAAGCCAAAAAGGAATAAGTAGTGTTGGATGAGATTCCAGAAAATAAAATTCTAGTGGTACCTGATGCTCAGCAACAACAAGTTATCCCACAGACTCATGTAAGTATTAGACATTCTACAAGGATAACTAGACCTCCAAAAAGATTTCCTCCATCGTTATATTCTATATTATTAATTGATTTTGGTGAACCTGAAGGTTATAAAGAAGCAATACCGGTAGATACCAAAAAGCAGTGGGAGCTAGGCATGAAAGAGGAAATGGATTCCTTACTACAAAATCAGACTTGGGACTTAGTTCAATTGCCTGTAGGAAAAAGAGCATTGCCAAATAAATGGTTTTACAGGTTGAAGGAAGAAGATGGAGGCAATAAAAGATATAAGGCCAGACTTGTGGTAAAAGGTTTTGCATAGACAAAAGCTATAGATTTTGATGAAATATATTCACAAATTGTAAAGATGACTTCTACTAGAACTATTCTAAGTCTTGTGGTTGTGGAAGACTTGCATCTTGAACAACTAGATGTAAAAACAATATTTCTCCATGGGGATTTGGAAGAGGAAATATACATGCAGCAACCACAAGGATATGAGGTCAAGGGTGAGGAGGAATTTGTGTGCAAGTTAAAGAAGAGTTTGTATGGCCTAACACAAGCAGCTCAGTAATGGTATTTGAAATTTGATAGTTTTATGGCTGAACAAGGTTACAAAAGATGTCATTCTGATTATTATGTTTATTTTAAGAAATTGGGTAATGGTAGCTATATTATCCTATTGCTTTATGTTGATGACATGCTTGTTGTCAAGTCTAACATGTAGCACATTAATGAACTTAAGAAAAAATTATCAAATTCATTTTCTATGAAGAATTTGGGTGCAACAAAACAGATCCTTGGTATGAGGATCACACGGGACAAGACAAACAATTTTTTTTTTCTCAAAGTGAGTATGTAGAGGTGTTGAAAAGGTTTAACATGTAGAATTAAAAAATAGTTAGTACACCTTTGCCTAGTAATTTTAAGTTGAATAAGGAGATGTTTCCAAAGACACGGGAGGAGGAAGACAAAATGTGTAAGATACCATATGCATCAGCAGTTGGTAGCTTGATGTATGCAATGGTATGCACAAGGCCAGATATTGCACATGCAGTGGGAGTTGTGAGAAAGTATATGAGCAATCTGGGAATAAAACATTGGAATGTGGTAAAATGGATTCTCTGATATTTAAGAGGTACTACTTCAAAGAAACTATGTTTTGGAGGAACAAATTCTATTCTAAAAGGATATGTTGACTATGATCTAGCAGGTGATATTGATAGCAGGAGGAGTACTACAGGGTATGTTTTTACTATAGGAGGTACTACAGTCAGTTGGATTTTAAGGCTACAAAAGGTTGTTGCACTTTCAACCATTGAAGTTGAGTATGTTGTTGCTACGAAAGCTATCAAGGAGATGATTTGGTTACAACATTTTCTAGAAGAATTGGTACAACGACAAGAAGATAACCCTTTGTACACTGATAGCCAAAGTTCCATTCATCTTGCTAAGAACTCAACTCTTCATTCAAAAACTAAGCACATACAGCTCAGATACTACTTCATCCAGTTAGTTTTGGAGGATGGACAACTGAAGCTGGAGAAAATTTACACAAGTGAGAATCTTGTAGATACGTTGAAAAAGGTAGTTACACGAGAGAAATTGATTTCCTCATCAGTTTTCGTTGGCCTCACGAATGATAATGGTGGACATAAGAAACCAACCAGACCTGTAATCTAGTGGGAGCTGCAAGTGCATCGATGTCATCCAAGATCAATCTCCAAGTGGGAGATTATTTGGTGTGGAGCATGATCAGTCTCTAAGTGAGAGATTGTTGGTATGTGGTGACTGATTATGAAAATACTATACACTCATAAAGTATCGTTGAGTTCTAGGTATTGCCCCAAAGAAAAAAATTTGTTGACACATCAAGGTTTTTTCCTGTTGACATGTCAAGGTTTTCTTTGTAACACGTGAAGGTTTTCTCATTAACACGTCAAATGAAAAATGACCTTGTAAAACCCTAATTTTAAAAGGTTCCAAAAAGCTTGTTATAAGCGGTTGGTATGTATATTGCGGTAGTGTGTTCGTGAGATTGTAATATGTTTTGCACTGGATAATAAAATCATTGGGTGGCTGAGTTTCTATTGATGTAGCCCATATTGGGTGAACCACATTAAATTTTGGTGTTGATCTCTTTTGTGTTGTTCTTCATTGTTATTTCTGGGTTATTTAATTTACATATAATTGTTAATGTTTATTGCTCCAATCTACCTGAACCCTAACATTCTTTGCTTTGACTTCTTGAAATCTCTCACCCTAGTGAAATCATCTGCATCAGCTCCCTTTATGTTCTACTTTTTCTCCAAGTTTTCAGGGATATGCTTGTTATTCTTCTTATCTTCTACAAGCTTCTTTTCTCCATCAACTTTCTTCATCTCAGTACTGCTTTTGTCAGACTTTTTATTCTCAAAGGCATTATTTTTGCAAGCTTTTTCATTCTTAGTACTAGTGTTTTTAAGGCTTTTGTGAGTTAATCAACTCTTCAAGAATCTATGAGCCTCCTTTCAGCTTCAAACCTTTCTCAATTTGTTCTTTATCCTTTTCAAGTTCTTTTCTCAAGGCCACTATTTATGCTTCCATCTCAGTTTCTCTGAATCCAAAGCACATGCCTAAAATTAGTTTCTCTTTTAACTCTTTTATTTTCCTTGACAATGCTTCCCTATCCTAAATTGAGGTATCCATTGAGCTTGATTATGGATTAGAGTATTTTGGAACAATGCTTGGTGGAGGTGAAAGAAGTGACATTACCTGGTTATATTTTTGGAACAACTTAATATGGTCCTTTTGAAGCTTATCATAATCATCATGCAACTTCTTTGTTTCAGCTAAACTAAATAATTATGTACTTACCACTAATGATGCATCCTAAGGTGCAATGGTATCTATTAGTCTTCTAACAATGATGTTTCCATCAAGTTCTCTAATATTGTGTGCAACTTAGGGCTTTTGACTCTCTGGACCAATTTTCCATATTGTTAGAGTTTCAAAATTTGTACTAAATCCAAATCTAATGAAAATATGTTTATTGATTCTCATATGTCAGTACTTCCAAAATTACTTTTTATCAACATGTTTTCTTGAGGGGGGTTGTATATGTGGACTCTTGGTGGTGATGCAAGGATTTGATTTACCTCATCATGATTTGGAGTGTTCTCCTCGGTATTTTTTTTGATATAATCAATTGAATAATCTACCAAGGGTTTGTCACCCCTTGGTTTATTTGGGGAACCACACTAGGATCACTTGATGCTTTTGGAAAATAAATTGTAGGCATAGGTTTCTCAAACTTCTCTTCCCTTTGCCTCTCTTCTTCTCTGACTGGCCCTTGAGGTTTTACAAAGATTCTAGGAGTAAGATAAGCCACATTCTCTAGCATGGTTTATATTTTGACAATGGGATCTTCAATTTCTCTTTAAGCTCCTAAATAATTGGGGTTATAATTTTTCTTTTCTCTTCCCCTTTTAGAATTTTCACCCATGAAATCTTTCTCTTTTGCACCTATGAATTTGAAATTGCATTTCTAATTACGTCTTCAACCTTGTCAATCTCATGGTAGAAATGTTCCCTTACAACTCTCTCCCTAACATGGTTAATGAAGTTCTTTGAATCACAATTTCTCTTTTTATCAAATTTCATCATGTAAGGTTGAAACAAAGGATAGATAAAATCCAATAACTTCTAAGTAGTAGTCATAAAATCAACAAATACAGTTATTGAATTCAACAATGATCCTTTCTTATTTTCCCTTAAGTGAAATTTATAACTTTTATTAATTTGCCACATTACTTCTAAGAAAGCGATTATTTTAAGTACAATCTTGGGAAGGATGTGAGGCTACACTTGAGATCCATATATTATTATGACCATTATGTTTGAGTGGAGAAACCAATCTCCCCAATTATGATCAATACCAACCTCAAGAGTCCTTTCCTTAGGTCTCAAAAAATTCATTACCCTTTCTAACAATCTTTTTGTGCTCTTAAATCCTATTTTTTTCATTACTAATTGTACAAAAAATCCTTCAAATATAATTTAATTCAATTTTGGATAATGTGTGTCCCATATGTGTGTCCATCCTTGGACTAATAGTAGAAATCCCTCAAGATATTGAAATTTCAGCCACATAGTAGGGCTCCATATGAGTTTCCACTATATAACAAAATGTGGCAAAGAAGGGAATACCATTTAAAATAAATCTCTATTGTTAGTTTTTTTTTTTTGATATGTAAGAGGTTTGTATATTAATTTGCAAAAAAAATTACATTTTGTTTGCTAAGCAGGTATATCAAGATTTGCAGTAAAATGCCCTAAAGGGCCAATGCCCAACACCATGCTACTACCCAGATATACAAAAATCCCCCACAACCACCATGATTCACAGCCTGAGCACCCCATATTTCCACCAAAACATATCCTGGAAACCCTATACCCCTTGTAACTGGTCAACCAAAATGGGGAGGAAAAAACCGTGCATATACAAATACTGATGTACAACTTTACTAACCCAAAAAGACTAACCCAAACCATATAAAAATATTAAATTTAAACAATAAAATTTAGTTATCACCAGAGACCACCACCCTGAAACCATCAAACACCAAACTAGAAGCCATTCATCTGTGCAAATTGATCGAATGTCAGAATCCAATCATAGCTGCTCATAGGCTCAAGCATTAAAATTTAAAATCTTCTTAAGAAAACTTACCCCATATCCCACCAATTGTCGATTCTTGACTAGCGTTGTACCCTTCAACTCCAACAGCAAGGGATCTACTTTGACCACCTCCCCAGGAACCTTAATCAATGGGAGATCACTTGGCTATGGGGCACTTGAGCCTAGAAATGTTGTGCATAGGATCTCATCCAAACCACCCAACAACTCTTTTTTAAAAAGTTTGCAAACAATTGCCCTTGCCTCAGCCTTTGGAGTGTGGACGTCCAGAACAAAAGTGAGGAATTGAGAGACAATGTGGGTGTTAACCCTAAAGGTCTCATGGTTTTCCAAATGCCCCTTGCCCAAAATCATTTTGACCATCACCACTATGTGAGGGTCAATCTTGAGCAAGATACACTTTAACCGTTGGTCAGTTATCACCTTGAAGATCGTCTTCCAGGCTTTATAGTCCAGCTGAATTAGGGTGTCAAGCTCCAGATTGATGAGTGAATCCATTGATATCTCCACGATGAAATTAGAGCATTTCGCCATGCCACCACTAGAGAGAAAATGCTGGAAAATGTAAACAAAAAATGCATACAAACTTTTCCCAACCTGTTCCACCTTCAGTTATTTATGGTTTTTGAAACCACCAACTCTTATGATGTTGTGCAA
Source organism: Sequoiadendron giganteum (assembly GCA_007115665.2). Lineage (NCBI taxonomy): Eukaryota > Viridiplantae > Streptophyta > Pinopsida > Cupressales > Cupressaceae > Sequoiadendron > Sequoiadendron giganteum. The sequence goes on from CM021102.1 coordinate 821,679,723, forward strand.
GAACGTGCATTCCATCCCATATTTTTTGAGCTCCTTCCACTCAAGTCGAGCATACATGATGGACGTTGAGCTAGCGAAGCTAGCCATCATATCCACACCCGATCGACTGTAGATATGCCAATCAATGTTCCGGACAATTGTCGGCAGGGAAGGCACGCAAAACTAAGGTCATCACTAAACATTATTGCATTCGCCAACGCTGCACCTACAATGCAAAACTTGCTCATCTGTACTCACCAGACCAACTCACTTGTCAAAATCCAAGTGCCAAGGTGGCATGCTAAATGTGATCGCCACCATTACCTATAGGACCCGACCTTTCCACATTGGAAAGTGGAAAGGCGCCCACCCAGCTACCCACTATCTCTATTTTTAGTTTTGATTTCCATTAAGCTCTTTTGAATTTCCTCTGCAACAAATGAGGTAAAATAAAAAAATCTGTTCAAATTCCTATTATGAATATCAACTACCATCATCATCATATGTACAGGAATTTATGCCTTGCAATCTATACCCAAAACCTGAAAAAGTGTAAAGTAATTGTTCAAAAATTAGTCTTCAAATATGTCATAGTTGAATGGTTCTATTTCATCTTTGGTAAACCTCAAAAGTCTTTTGTTTCAATATCTCATCCTATGGTGAGGTGACCACATTACTTTTTAATTTTTCTTATCCATTGAGTACAATATACATCATGAATCAAAATCTATTTGAATTTTTACAGTTAAATTCAAGTTAAAAACCTCACAGATGAAATTTATATCCAATCTAGTCTGCACACCATCTTTTTGATTAAAAATTCTCCTAAAATCAACATAATATTTTTTTTGTGATGGCCCTTACCAAATCTATATTGAAAAAAACATTAAGCACTACTATCCTACCTAAATAAAAATTCCAAATTTTTTAAATAGGCCTAGTAGCATTGCATCTCCTATAACCATATTTGAATAATTCCCAACCCTAGACTAGAATGGACACATCTCTAACTTCCTCAACTTTATTAATTAACCTGTATGAAAGAACTTTAGACCCTTGTGCATGTTTTGACTTCTTTGATGAACCTGAGATTTGCCTTTTCACAAAATTAGGGTTTACAATTAAATTTTCTTAGTCTCTAATGTATCAACAAAATTATTTTAGATTTCTTATTAAACCTTAATTGTGCCCTATAATATATAAAATACTCTTTACAAATCACTGGCAATGAGAATTTTGACTTGCCCATTTTCAGCTCTCAAAAACCCTATTTTTTATAGACATGACCTCTAGAGTAACTCAAAATAACTAAAATTTTTCTTATAGATAAATTTTAGATTGCATGCATTAATAATTGAATGAAATTAAGTCATACATATAATCAATTTGGTATAAAACCATCACTTATGTAGTTATGGCTTGAACAAGTGAAGTTTGTGAATTCTCCTTAGCCATTTTTTATGTTTGAATACCAATAATTGATCTTGGTAGGAGCTCTTCTAATCAATGGTGACTGTACATACCTTCCTTAGTGCAAGTTTCTTTTGAAAAATACTTTACCAAATTATATTACAAAGGTCATGAGTGTTGCAATAAGAATTGGTCACTTATAAATTAGCCTCCAAGTTATGGGGTTGGCCTAACATTCATCGTCGAACTCTCAAATGGAGCTACTAAGTTGTCTTTAAATTTACATGATGATGACATTTTCCTTCATAGCACATACGTGTAAATTTGATTTTTTTTTATATTTTTAGAACCTATGCAACATAAAATATATGTGTTTCAATGAGAATAAGCCATGTATTTTCAAACCACTTTTGTCAGTATTCAATTTTGTTTGATTTTTAGAACTGATCCCATGTTGAATGTACACCATGTGTCCTTATAGTGCATAAGTGCATCTCTAACTTCTTTATTTTTTATGGAACTATACCAAGCCAAGAAAATGATCTCAAGTAAAAATATGCCACATTCATATGATTTGACAGTTTTGTAGAGAACCAAAGCAAGACTTGGGGATGACATGTAGCAAGTGAATGCAATAACACAAATTTGACAAGATCACCTTTTATGAAACTATGCCATAAGAAAAAATTGCTCTACAAACCAAATGATGACACATCTTCACCTTGGGGAAAATATGAGTTCATAATAAAAAACAATGATAATACAATTGAAAATACATGGCCACATAGCACATGAGTGCAACTTCAAAATGTTAGGATTTTGAGAAAATGTACTATGTGCTAAAGTGCATGGCAATACCATTATGACATGTGTACACCAACATGGATTGAGTGGGGATCATCATATGAGTCCATACAAAGGTATCTTAAATTATTATTTGACACACAAGATCAAAAGGATAAGTCAATTGCTAGAACAAGAGGGTTGGTTAGTAAATAATAATAATGGCCATAAGACAACTTAAAAATTAGAAATGTGCCAAACTAGTCATTGCAAGATTAGAAAATAAAATAAAAATATTCATGAGAAGTCTTAGGGATAAGGTTTATGGTTTAGAGATTTAAATAAATATCCCTTCAAGACCCACAAATAAAACTCTAGCATTTAGGACTAGTGCCAATGTGCCTCTTGCATTGGAAATGTAAAAATATTTAGGACATAAAAAAGAGTTGTAATAGGGAGTTACACTTGTTGACCAACTTATGACATGAGTTTTGATAAATCATAAGTCGTCCTTGAATGGAGATAACAATCCAAAATAGAATGATTGATTTTATGTTTGGATTATTCAACACACTTATGACAAGTGGAAGAAATATGTTATTTTTAGTCTATGGACTCATCTTGGGAGTTGGCTATTGGTTTTATGATTGGATATTTGGGAATCATATTTTTGGTTGATTTCAAATCATGGTTTTGAAATTACCATTTGATGGTTTTTTTTATTACTTCTCCTATTTATTGGGTACTTGAAATAGAGGCATGGATAGTGAGTTTGTAGGTATTGGTATGCTATTGAAATCACTATATATCTCTAGTTGGTGATACTCTTATAAATTATGTCTATGTAAGTGTATTATGTTGGTATGTGGTGACTAATCATTCTATATTGTACACTCTTCATGTATCCTCATTGAGGTTTGGGGCCGAGTTAGGCCTTGGGTGGGGGTTGGGGTGGCCAGAAAATTTTTTTTCCTGCTTTTTCGCGAAATTACCGAAAAAGGGAAAAATCACAAAAAGGGAAAAAACCCTGATTTTGTATAACCCTAATTTATAAAGGGTTTGGGATAGAGTTACAGCATCATAAGAAACAAGTGATTATTTGTGATATTGTAATAGGGTTTTGCACTGGTTAATAATATCATTGGATGATTGCGATTTGGTGGATGTAGCCCACATTGGGTGAACCACGTTAAATTCTCTGTGTAAATTTTATGTGTGTTTTTATTTCTAGTTTATTTGATAAAATCTACATTTAGCTTTTAGATATCTGCCTTTGAAAATCTAACAAGTGGTATCAGAGCGGGTTGTTTTCGATTATCATCTATAGGAAAGTCTCGCGGTTGAGTGGGAGTCTCGCGGTTAAGTGGGAGCAATGGCAGACGAGGGCAAGTTGAAGGCTCATAAGTTCAATGGGTAGAACTATCAGTTATGGAAGATGCAGATGGAGGACTATCTCTATCAGAAGGATTTATGGTGGCCATTGGAAGGGAAAACCAAGAAACCCACAGCAATGTCGGATGAGGACTGGGATATTTTGGACAGAAAAGCACTTGGCAGTATTCGCTTATGCCTAGCACAATCGATGGCGTTCAATATTATAATAGCAAAGACAACTCTAGAGTTGATGGAAACCCTAGCGAAGTTATATGAAAAGCCTTCCGCTTCGAATAAGGTATTTCTTATGAAGCATTTATTTAATATGAAAATGGTAGAAGGTGGGTCAGTTACTGATCATTTAAATGAGTTCAATACAGTTACTAGTCAATTAACTTCTGTAAAAGTAAACTTTGATGAAGAAGTTAGGGCTCTTTTGATTTTGTGTTCTTTGCCTGAAAGCTGGAATAGCTTGGTAATGGTTGTTAGCAATTTTGTTTCTGGTTCGAATACATTGAATTTTGATGATGTTGTTGGTGTTATTTTGAGCAAGGAAATTCGTAGGAAAAGCTCAGGTGAAACATCCACATCAGGCAGTGTTTTGAATGCAGAAAGCAGGGGTAGAAAAAAGGAGAGAAGAAATAATTTTAGAAGTCATGGGAAGTCACGAGGAAAATCAAGTTACAGAAGGTCCCAATCTAGAGACAAGAGGGATTGCTAGTACTGTGGTAAGCCAGGTCATGTAAAGAAAGATTGTTGGTCTCGAAAAAATAAAGGAGGAGATAAATAGGAAGGAAACAAAGAGGAAAATGTGGTAGGTAATAAATCTGATGAGGATGCTTTGATTCTTTCTCTTGACAATGCTGATGATTCTTGGGTGTTAGATTCAAGGGCTTCATTTCATGCTACGCCCCATAGAAATTATTTTCTTGATTATGTCCAAGGGGATTTTGGGCTGGTTTATTTGGGAGATAATGAACCCTGTCAGATTGTTGGAAAGGGAAGAATCAAGATTAAGTTGTAGAATGGGAATCATTGGCTACTACATGAGGTAAGGCACGTTCCAAAGCTAAAAAGAAATTTAATTTCAGCAGGGCAACTAGATGATGAAGGTTGTGTTGTTACATTTAGTGATAAAAATTGGAAGGTTACAAAAGGTGCCTTAGTGGTAGAAAAAGGTGTGAAAGTAGGCACCTTATATCTTTATATAGGTCATACTATTCCTTCTACTTTAGCTATTGCAGATAAAAATCAATGTTCAGGAATAGTTGCTGCAGTTCAACAGGAAGAAAATCAGATAGTTGCTGCGAATTCTAAATCAGCACTATGGCATAACAGACTTGGTCACATGAGTGCAAAAGGTATGAAAGTACTTCATTCAAAGAATGCTTTACCAGGTCTAAAATGTGTTAATATGGATTTCTGTGAAAGTTGTGTGTATGGCAAACAAAAGAGAGTTAGTTTTCTCAAGGATGGGAAACAAAAGAAAGATGAGAAATTGGAGCTTGTGCATACAGATGTATGGGGACCAGCTCAGGTATCTTCTCTCGGTGGCTCTCATTATTATGTCACATTCATTGATGATGCAACTAGGAAGGTATGGATTTATTTCATTAGGTAGAAATCTGATGTATTTGAAACTTTTAAAAAATGGAGAAGCTTGGTTGAGAATGAGACAGGTAAAAGGTTGAAATGTCTCAGATCTGATAATGGTGGTGAGTATTGCAGTAAAGAGTTTGAAGATTATTGTTCCTTTAATGGTATTCGTAGGCAGAAAACGGTTCCAAGGACTCCACAGGAAAATGGAGTGGCTGAGCGCATGAATAGAACAATAATGGAGCATGCACGGACTATGAGATTGCATGTCGGGCTGCCTTTAAACATGTGGGAAGAGGCTATAAACACTGTTGTTTATTTAATTAATAGAGGTCCATCTAATCCTTTGGGTTGTGGTATTCCAGAGGAAGCATGGATAGGTAAGAAGGTGAGTTATTCTTTTCTGAAAACCTTCGGTTGTGAAGCATTTGCACATATAGATTCTGAAAATAGAACCAAGCTTGATGCAAAATCAAGGAAATGTATATTTGTTGGATATGGCATTGATGAATTTGGTTATAGCCTTTGGGATTTTGAAAATAAGAAAATTGTGAGAAGCAGGGATGTCATATTCAATGAGAAAGTGTTGTACAAAGCTCAGTTGCAGCAGCATGAGAAGAAAGAAAATGATTATGCAGTGTTGGATGATACTCCAAACAATGAAGTTTCAGTGGATCCTCATGCTCTGCAACAACAGCAACAAGAAATACCATAAACTCCAGTGAATATTAGACAATCTTCAAGGTTAAGTAGACCTCCAGATAGATTTCTCCCTCTTTGTACTCTATTTTATTAACTGATGCTAGTGAACCAAAATGTTATCATGAAGCTATGCAGGTGGATACCAAGGTTCAGTGGGAGCATGGAATGGAAGAAGAGATGGAATCCTTGCTGAAAAATCAGACTTGGGAATTATGCAAGTTGCATGCAGGTAAAAAGGCTTTAGCAAACAAATGGGTTTATAGGATGAAAGAGGAGGATGGAGGTAAGAAAAGATTTAAAACCAGATTAGTTGTAAAGGGATTTGCATAGAAACAGGGTATTGATTTTGATGAAATATTTTCTCCAATTGTTAAAATGACCTCTATTCATACTGTGTTAAGTATTGTGGCTGTTGAAGATTTGCATTTAGAATAGCTTGATGTTAAAACTACCTTTCTCCATGGTGATTTGGAAGAGGAAATTTATATGGAACAGCCACAAGGATTTGAGGTCAAAGGTAAGGAGAAACTAGTGTGCAGATTGAAGAAAAGCTTATATGGCTTGAAGCAAGCACCTCGACAATGGTATCTTAAATCTGACAGTTTTATGGCTGAGCAAGGTTACAACAGGTGTAATTCAGACCATTGTGTTTATTTTAAGATGCTAGGTGAAGATAGCTACATTATTTTATGTTTATATGTTGATGATATGCTTGTAGCGGGGTCTAACATGGATCACATAAAGGAGTTAAAACAACAATTAGCAAATTCATTTGCTATGAAGGATTTGGGGGCAGCAAAACAAATCCTTGGTATGAAGATTACAAGAGATAGGAAAAATAAGAAATTGTTTTTATCTCAAGCTGATTATGTTAAAAAGGTGTTGCAGAGATTTCATATGGAGAATGCAAAAGCTGTTAGCACACCTTTGCCCAGTCATGTCAAATTGACTAAGGATATGTGTCCAAAGACACAAGAGGAGGAAGGAAAAATGTCCAAGGTACCATATGCTTCAGCTGTAGGTAGTTTAATGTATGCCATGGTATGCATGAGACCAAATATTGCACATGTTGTAGGAGTTGTTAGCAGGTATATGATTAATCCAAGAATTGAGCATTGGAATGCAATGAAATGGATTATCAGGTATTTGAGAGGTACATCGAATAAACATTTATGTTTTGAGGGCTCTAATACAGATTTAAAAGGCTATGTTGACTCAGATTTGGCAGGGGATATTGATACCAGGAGGAGTACCACAGGTTATGTATTTACCGTTGGTGGGACAACAGTAAGTTGGATTTCTCGGTTGTAAAAGGTGGTTGCTTTATCCACCACAGAGGTAGAGTATATAGCTGCCACAGAGGCAGCAAAGGAGATGATATGGATGCAATTTTTCATGGAAGAGTTGGGAAAACAACAGGCTGAAAATTACTTGTTCATAGACAACCAGAGTGCTATACATCTTGCAAAGAATTCTAGAGGTATCATTTCATTTGGTCAGTGTTAGAGGATGGACAAGTAAAGCTGGAAAAGATACATACAGATGTAAATCCAGCGGATATGTTTACTAAGGTGGTGATAAGGGAGAAGCTGAGCTCCTCTTTAGCTTCGGTTGGCCTTCAAGGTTGAATTAAAGTATACGAAAGCAGCAGGGTCCAAGGTGCTTATTTCCAGTGGGAGTTGTAAGTGCAGCGGTGTCATCCAGGTTCAGTCTCCAAGTGGGAGATTGTTTAGGTGTGGAGCCTAATCAGTCTCCAAGTGGGAGATTGTTGGTATGTGGCGACTAATCATTCTATACTATACACTCTTCATGTATCCTCATCGGGGTTTGAGGCTGGGTTGGGCCCCAAGCGGGGGTTCGGGGGCGGTAGCCCCCGAGAAATTTTTTTGTCTTGCTTTTTCGCGAAATTACCGAAAAAGGGAAAAATCACAAAAAGGGAAAAAACCCCGATTTTGTATAACCCTAATTTATAAAGGGTTTGGGATAGAGTTACAGCATCATAAAAAACAAGTGATTATTCACGATATTGTAATAGGGTTTTGCACTGGTTAATAATATCATTGGATGGCTGCGGTTTGGTGGATGTAGCCCACATTGGGTGAACCACGTTAAATTCTCTGTGTTAATTTTGTGTGTTTTTATTTCTAGTTTATTTGATAAAATCTGCATTTAGGTTTTAGATATCTGCCTTTGAAAACTTAACATATTGTAATCATGTTTCAATTACTTTATAATACATTGGGTCGCTTTGGAGTTGTTGGTTATCTCCCAAAATCATTTTCCCAATACACACTTGTGATATGGTATACATTCATTTATGTCTCATATGTGTTTCTCCTTTCTGTAATTGTTAAGATCTCAAATTTATGCATTACTCTCCTCTAAGATTAGTTTAGGAAGTATTTTCATATACCTTTCTTCCTTTCAAAATTTACCATCCAAATGGTCTTGAACCTCTATTGGATCATAAGACATCTTTTATTGGGTTTGAATATGCAAAATTAAGCACCCAAATTGATGATTTGCATATGAAAGATTCTATGGCAAGTTATGAGAGCTATATGAGTATCTTATAAACATAACCTAGAAGACTATGACTAGCTTAGGCTTTATAACTTGTGTCATTTTGGACCCTTGTATTTGGTAAATGGTTTGAAATTTTCCTATAAATCAGGTGATTTGGATGGAACATGCATTATTGATTTGTAGGTATTATTATGCAACCTGAATTACTCTAAATTTGTATGTTGGTGATACTCTTATAAGGGCATGTCCAAAAAATTGCATTGTAATCTTTGTTATCGATAATACAATTGGTTCATATTTTTTAGTGTGGGTTTTTTCTCTCAAAATAATTTTCCCCATGCAAGATTTTCTTATGGTATATTTTCATTGTGTATTCATTCTAACTATAAAGACCATTTATCTTTGCACATACCTCTCCTCAAACATTAGTGTATGGAGCATATCTACATACCTTGATTCCTTGCATTTAGGGAATTCTATCAATAATGGAGAATATTTAATCAAGATAACACATTAAAATATCTATCACTAACACTTTTCATGTTCCAAATATCAACTATTTTTTCTAAATTAGTATCCAACACCTTTGTTTACTCCTTTCTTTTATTACTGACCTAGCTCTAGGGTTTGATTGTGTATCATCATAAATTGTCACCCATAAAAATTTCACACTATGTTTCCCCCCCCTCCCCCCCTAAATTATTGAGCCTAATTGTGTCCATAATTTCCTAAAATTATGCATTCCATAGCCTATTTGTACCACTTTCCGAGAGATTACAAGTAGTGAACAAATGCAAGTAATTAATATTTTTCCCTTGTTACTAAATGTCCTAGAGAATTGGTTCCCCCTATTCTACGGGGACTTATGTCGAAGTAGCCAGCTTAGAATTCAAATTTCAAATTTCAAATGTCAGCTATCAAGATTTAATTCTCGAGAAATTATGGAAATGCCTATAAATATCTAGTTATTGCATCATTTGAAATATAATTGAAATTAACAAGCATTCATAGAGAAAAAACTATTATCAAGAGCAACATTTTAGAGCATTATTGCAAAAATTCAAGATCCTAACATCATTTTAAATCTTATGTGATTTTATGTGTGTTCATGTTATCATTGTTTTGTGAAGGCTAACACTTTTGTAGGTCTCCAAATTATTCAAGCAATCAAGAAAGAAATATCAAGACCTTGAGGTGATGTGTATGACTTCATTCCTTCAAGGAAGCCATTGATGGGTGGTGAGTTGCAACACTTTGTGATTTCATCATTCATTCCTATCCATTATCATTTTATCATTGACATTTCCATTATGGAAGTGGAAACACTTACATGAGGCTTGACTGAGGAAAGCCCCTAAATGGCCCAGCATTTTCTCTCTCTTTGAATTTGTAGTTTTATGGTTGAAGAGGATTGAAACAAATGTGAAGAAAAATTGTATGTTGTTGCATTTGCAGCTCTATTTATTTTCAAGACACAAAAAATTAGTTACAAATTTATCCGATAGTATTTTGACAGTTCTACAACCAAAAATTAGAAGTTCGGATCTATCATTAGAGGACCCAAAAAATAGAGCAAAAGTTCCATACAAAGACCCATTCGCCTAGGGGTGACCCAGTCCTACTACAACACTCAAATCCAACTTTTGGTGACAAGTACACAACCCTCTGCACTTCCCAGATCTACTTGCAAGTTTCTATTTCAGTTTGTGCATCATCAAGATCTTGCATTTTTCATATTAGGACATATAGTCTAACTAGGTTACTCATAGCTAATCATTTCTAGTCCATTTTCAAGGCCCCAAGAAAGTAGATCCAGGTGTGATTGGCTCACCTTCATGGTTGAAAGTCAATCTATTCACCTTGTTGATTTGTATTAAAATGTACTTATGAAAAAGGAAGATAATTGACCCTAGGTTTTAACATTAAACTTAAAGACATCCTTTTTCACATAATTACATTTTGGTGAACCTAAACATCATAAAATTTCTTAAATGTGAGGTTTTTCAAACCCTAGATTTAGGTTTTATTTTACACTGTCTTGCATTTCTCATTTAGGCTTTCATATTTGCATCATAAAAGCAATAAAAAATTAAAAAAATTGCATATCATTGGGCATCATATATTGCATTAGGATTCATTTCAATCACTTAGATCAGATTTGGATTGAAAATTTCATTCATAATTGTTATTTAGATTGTCACACATTTGCATTTGCATCACATAGTCTTAATTTGGGTAAATTCTAGAAAAATACTCAATTGCAGACTTGTTTGTACACAGAAGAAAAAACTTTATAAATCATAGTAAACATTCAACTTTTGAAGTTTCAGAACCCCTATCAAGGACTTAGACACCCTAGGGCACCCCTGTCCTTGTATAGTTGCATTATCCAACTTTTCACACTTCTATGTCTTTGTGTCTTCAATTTGTGTTTTCTCACAAAAGTCTATTTTGACATCCTTAATTGCATTCAATTAGGAATCCTTCATTTAGTTCAAAAAGTGATAAAAAAAAAATGAAAAAATAGCATTATTTTGTTTCAGAATTGCATCAAAATCATTATTCTCATATTTATGCATCTTAAAATTAGTCAATTGGTACATTTTGGATTAGAAAGTTGCATTCAAAATTTTCATTTATAAGTCATAGAATGTTACATACTTGCATTGGCATAAAGTAAGAAAATTCTAGAAAATTATTTACTGTTACAACTATTTACAAGTAGAATCAAAATCCTTAAGAAATTGAATACATAGTCAGATTTTGAATTTACAGAACCCCTGACCAGGACTCGGACGTCCTTAGGCACCTCTTTCCTACTATTCTTAGCCAAAAAAACTTTTTTCCAGAGCATTGTTGTGTTCTTGTTTGCTTTCATTTTCTGATTTATGTTTCTGAGTGTTTATTGCACTTATTTAACAATTTGGTGTTAGTCTTTGGTACACTTAATGTTTTGAAACTTGTATGATTTTCATGACCTAGTGTCCTATTGTCAATACTTCTGAGATACGTAGCTCTAGATTTATGGAATCCTACATTGGCTTTACATTTTTTGTGGATCATGAGTCTTCTAACTCTTTCATGATAAGTGTTGTCAATACTCAACCCATTTTGGACTCTATCCCTGATGCTACCATACCAATGACAACTTGACAAATACCTATATTTATAAAAGTTGAGACTATGATTTGTTAGATTCAATCAAAGACTCAAGCCTTCAGGATCACCTATAAAACCAAAAACAACCTTCTACAAGAGAGAAAAGCAAGATCATAAATTTTCAATAATGGATGCAAGATAATATGGTCAATATGCAATACTCAAGATTACAATGGTATTAGTTTAGAATCCAATGGAATTGAATAAAAAATGAGAAATCCTTGGCTATATAGCCAAGGTGAGACATAAGATGTCATAAGATTATGGCAAGTGTCCTAATCTTAGGATATGAGATAACTTATCATTACTACCTAGGAAAAGATAAAATCTAGACATAACAACTAAGTCTTCTAGAAAGAATCTTAAGACCTAAGTAAACTTAACATGTGAATATGTCCCCTAAGTCCCTAGTGAGTGAATTAACTAGGTACAAGACATTTATTCACACCAACACTCCCCTTAAGTGCAACTTAGGGAGAAAACTATTATGCAATTGATGCAAAGATGCAAGGATGGGTCCTGGCTACCAGGCCTTGTTAGGTAGCCATGTAAATATGCAAATGAAATCTCTCACAAATAGAGAAAAGGAGAAAACCTAGTGGGACAAAACTCCTCCCCAAAAGAGATGAAAATAAAATGATCTTAATGAACAATGAGGACAAAACCCCATACAAGGAAAAATACCCCCTCATAAGAGAGAAGAAAAAGAGAGACCATGCAAACCCCACTCAATGGTGAGTCTCCTGCAATGGTAGAAGCTCAACATTGAATGTTGAAGATGATCCAATCTCGTCGAACAATGTTCCTCCCCTTAGGAAGAAACAAAACCAAGAATGTATGCAGGATGTCTTCCCATTCCTGAAAGGAAGATGTGGGAAGAATAATGATGTGTGATGTCTTTGGACTATTCTCAAGTGTCTTCATGATAATGTCGAAAGCTGACACACTCCAAATAGGAGTTCTAGGCCACAGTACTAAATATATAAAACTAGAATCTCTTAGAGACGAATGTAGAACACACTCCAAAGACAAAGATGTTTCCTCTAAAGATAAAGAAGCCTCCTCCAAATGTTGTCCAAAAGTATCCACACTCATGTCAGACTGTGAAGAATTATCATGTAGATAATGAACAAGAGGGTCAAATTATTCCCTCACAACAATTGAAGAAGAATTATCTTCATCAAAGAGAAGATGTATGCAATCAATGGTGTCTCCCAAATATAAAATATGAGACTCAACAAATAACCCCAATTTCTATCAAGTATGCATCCCAAGTAGATGTAGCTAGAAGACAATGAATATCCTATTATGCTGAATCACAATAAGCCATATCTGTAGCAACACAAGCATCATCCAATTCAATAGTAGATGGAGGAGATAAAATTAAAGGCTTAAGAATAAGATGTGATTTGAGAACTCCCAAGTTCAAGTATCCAAAAGTATCCTTAAAGTCATGGTTCACATTAGAAGTGTGATCAACACCTGAAGGAACAATGTCATCATCAGAAGAAAAATATGCAAAGGTGTACAACCAATATGAATGATCAACCATCCTAGTAGAAATTATCTCTCTACTCTCCAAGTATCTAATGATAATTGAATCAAGAGTGAATTCCTTAGTCCTCCCATCTCCACCATTTGTAATCTGATAGATGCAAAGAAGATTGTTTGAAAAATGAGGTACACACAAAACATCATTTAAAGTTCCCTCCCCAATATCAATAGATCCCTTCCCAATTACACTCATGTATGTATTATTTTCCATCAAAATAGGAGACATATTACAAGGCCCAAAAGAAGAGAATATAGATTTTGAATATTCCATATGATGAGATGCTCATGAATCTAGAAGCCATCTCCTTGATCCAAGACCTAAAAAAGCACAAAGAGCTTGTCCTTTGTTTCTTGATGTAGAAGCCAAACTATCATTACCTTTTTCCTTATTAGACTATTTTGAAGAAGAAGAAGAAGGTGACTTAGACATTCTAGAAGGAAAATCAATCTGATTCTTTTGAGAAAATGTTTCAACTCATCAATGTCCTTATAACAAGAATGTTCATCATGTCCAAGTTTCTTGAAATATGAACATTTTCTTCTCCTTCTTAGATGATTTCTCTTTGAAGGAGAATTTATTCTTTTCTTGATCTAAATGTATAATTTTATTTTCTTTCTTTTGTTTCTTATCTGATTCTGATTATTTCACCTGACTAACCAAAAATGCATGAGATTTAGAAGTCTTGATGAGACCCATTGAGATAATATTTTATTGCTCGTGTATCAACATCATAGAAAATGATACAAATGAAGGTGTAGTACATGCAAACCCCATATTCAATCTATGAGTATGAAAGATAGAAACAAAGGAAGCATAATTAGGACCAATTTTTTTCATTATATTGTAGACCAACTGAATATCCTTCTTATCAATTCCACATGCTTTACATTTATCTCTTAGATCATTAACCTTAGTGATGTAGTATTGGATGTTGTAAAATTTATTAGGATCAAGGCTCATCAGTTCATTATCAATTTGATAGCCTCTTACTTCATTTGTAGTACCATACATTTTTTTCAATTTGTTCCAAGATTCATTGGAATTATTACATGATTCAATATGAAATAAAAGATCTTGAGAAACTAGTCTACGAAGACATCCAAGATCTTTAGTATGTTCAATCATCCATTTTATCTTTTTATCTGCATCTGTAGGTTTAGGTACCTTATTTTCAACATATAGAGAATGAACTTTAGCCATTAGAATACTCCATGAATTTTGATGCCATGTTGAATAATTATATGATGTGATTAAAGGAACCTTAGAATGATCCATGGGAAAGAAGAGCACAAGAAAATAGATCAAAAGAATGCACCAAGAGATCCCCCAAATCACTCAATCAAGAATCCCCCAACAATATATGATTTGGCACTTTATAATTAGTGTGTTTATAATGCCAAGATGGATCAAAGATGGAAAATTACAACAATATCTCAAAATGAGATCCACGATATGAAATTATACTTTCTGAACATGATTTAGACTAAAAATGAAGCCTTCCTAAAAGAACAAAACTTCTCCAGGTGACAGTAAGTCCAAGTCATCAACAAAAATGCAAATGTGCAAAAATCTGAATAAAAGTTACTTGGGGGTGAATCTGGAAAAAAATATTAGATATAATTGTAGAGATCTTCAATATCTTTCCAATGCCACAAGAATCACAAAAATTGGATAAATGGGTAAAATGTTATGAGCTCGGAAGTCCAAATGGGAGATTTGACTTCAATTAGAAAAAAAATTCACCAGACATTAGATATGATAAAGAAACCTACACCAATATAAAGTACACACAACCAGCTTTCCAATGATATCTTGTTTGCAAAAATCCTTTTGGATCAAAAGTTATGAATTTTTGAAAAAAATATTGAATTTAGCAATGTAGTGACGACCCTTCTAGCAAAATAAAAAAATTCCAAAAACTCAAATTCATCTAAAATGGATAAATTTTATATGAAAATAGGGGTTTTGGGGCCATCTAAATGTAATGACAACATCCATTTTGGCTCTAAGTGCTCCAATAAAAAATTGTTCACCAAATCTAAGCTTCAAACCCCTGTTTGCAATTACATCATACAATGGCCAAATTGAGTGAAATAAAAGCTAGATCTGGATTTATTAGATATTTTAAACTCAATACTGAGCTTAGATTTTCACCAACATACTCCAAAATGAACCTACAATACAAATTCACAAAGAAAAGAAACAAAATCTGGTATTTCTTTCAAGTTTTTCTAATTCTCCAAGTTATCATATGATGCAAGAGAAGAGCATACTTGAGTTTTCAAGATCCACCAAGATTTGCAACCTTGAAATATCTCAAGCTTTATTATCTCCTAGATCTAAGAAGGGGCTTGCAAATTTGAAGCTCTAATACCATGTTAGAGTCACTCAAATACTCAAGACTCCGGGATCACCTAAAAAACCAAAAACAACCTTCTACAAGAGAGAAAAGAAAGAGCACAAATTTACAATAATGGATGCAAGATAATATGGCCAATATGCAATACCCAAGATTGCAATGGTATTAGATTAGAATCCAATGGTATTATTAATGAAGTTTACATCCTTCATACATTTGTGTATGGCTCTTCTGACTATCAAAATTTGATTAGTCAATATGAAGAAGCATCCTCATCGAATCATACTGAGAAATCTGAATCTGTACCTCAAAACAATTATCAACCATTCAAGAAGCAAAATAAATAAATTATCAAGTTTCATACACCTATAGCAACCAACCACATTGAACCTCAAGTTGCTTCCATAAGTACAAATCCATACAAATTCAAACCAAAAGATAGGAAATTCACCCAGTTACCTAACACTCTCCATTCGATCATGTTGTAACTTTTGAGTAAGAACCTAATCGGATTGCCTTTTGTTAAACCAATGGACACATCCAAAACTTTACCTCCAAATTATAATCTAAATTCCTTCTGTCAATATCATTGCATAAGTGGACATGATACAAAATGATGCATGCGTCTTAAACATCAAGTTCAAGACCTCATTGATTCCAATCATTTCCAGTTGGGTGGTGTTAATGATCAAGGGAATAAGTTACTTGCCCTTCATAACCAAAACTTGTAGATTTTTACCAACCTAACGCCCAACCATTCATCCAAAATTTTGAAAGCTTGTGACATTAAGAATGATGAGATGAATGTTGATATGAGCGATGACATGAAAAATGATAAAAATGATGAGAAGGCAATAGATAACACATGGTTTCTTAAATAGATGTTTTGTGACCTCCTAATACTTGTCATGAGGTTATGAATGAATCCCTCAAGATCAAAGTTCCTTGTTACTTCTTGAGCCATATTGTATATCTTAAACATTGGGTATAACTTGTCAAATCCCTCCCTATTTATTCTAAAGTAAAAAAATTGTCAAGGGAAGAATGAACCTTTCTTTTGTCCTCCCAAATGATGCTTATCAGAATCCATCAATTGCCATATCACCTCAAAAAAAACCAATTCTCAATGGCATATATCTTCGTAGAACATGGGGTCCTATAGGGCATCCATAGACTCTCAATATTGTGCAGTCATAATGGAGATAGAAATATCCCCAATTATGTTTGATGCCCCACTCTAGCCTCCTTTCCATAGCCCTCAAGAAATCCAGTATCTCTATAGGTGCTCTGGCCACTCAACCTTGTATAAGTGACAATAGTTTCCCAACAAAATGATTTTTGAAAGTGATATAGTTGACTTGCTCACAATTCATATCCCATACATGAGTCCAATATTGGACTGGGATCTCATTTCCTTGACCATCATTATCACAAGTTTGTAATCCAAGACTCCATTCCTCGTCCCTCTAAACATAAACATGTGACATAAGGAGTACAACCTGAATTTTACCATCTCGTGGCTCTTCTTGAGCTTTGTCAATTTCTTATGTATGGCATTGGCAACAAAGGTTGCATAATAATACTCATCATTAACCATTAGATTCTAAATATCGCAAGCCATATATAGAAGATGAATGGTAATTATCTCCAGCTTGTCTACCCCAAGAACCTGACACAATGCATAATATGTTTTGAAAAACTATTTCTCAAGAAAATAAAGTTTAAAAGGCTTTGTCTCATTTGGAGGAATTTTGATGGATCTTCCATTAAAGCCCTTTTCTCTATGCTTAACTAGCCAAAATTCCCTAAAGATGCTCCTGTCTTGTTGATACTTTTACTTGAAAATATCAAAGTCGATAGGTTTGGAAGCATTTGATGAGTGTAGTTATTAGTTAGTTTTATGATGTTTTTATGCATACTCATAGACATTTCCAAACACTTATCTCATACATATTCCTAAACTTTACTATCTTTTATGCTCATTATACAAACCTGAGCATGATTTCAAGTATATGGAAATATGGTTATAATGTGATAGTTATTATATAATTGATGTGTGGATATGTATGAATTGCAATGAATATATATGCTTAAGTTATGGTTATTAGCATTGTGTAGATGTTTTATTAGCTAACTCTTTGCAACCAAGGAGCCAAAGGAGGTAGAATGTAGCTCACAACAATTGGGAGGCACAACCCGCAACCAAAGAAGTTTCCAAACAACGATGCAGGGGAGGTTCCAGACTAAGCTGAGCACAACAATTACAGAAATGGAGGCACTTATTGAGGATGATTATGCATTATCAAACCATTTAATAAAGAATTTGAAGGAGAAGAACTATATTACAATTCAAAGCTAATGTGACTGTTTCAACAGTCCACATTATGATTCTTGTTGTAGCAGAGTCATAGTTATATTTGGACTCTTCTTCCTTTTTTAGTTATGGTTTAGTTGATAACACTTTATCACACTCTTTTATGTAGGGAGTGGTAATTTATGATTTTAGTTTAGATTCCTTATTTCAATAAACTCCCTCGTGCCTATATGTATGGTTCGGTGGTTGAGGCATTAGTTAAGTTAGTTAATTATTCAATAGCAGATATATCAATAAGATACTTTCAATTAAAGTTTTTGTTTTAAACAGACAATGTTCATGATCTTATGAATAAGATATTTTAGCAAAATCTTAGATTATGATATTCCAAGTAATGTAATGAATGGTTTCTCATTATTATCATGATTATGTTAATTTGAGGAGCCAAATTTGGGTTAAACCTCTAGAGATAGTCACTTGAGCAAGGTACACTCAAGGTAATTGTTCCCCACTTTATCTTTTGTACATTTATTTCTGGTGTAGTACTTACTTCATGAATGCATGTTGCCTTAATTAGATTCCTTATGTTAAGAATTAATTCATGAACGGATCTTGTAGTACATTCATGCTTTAGTTTGCTTCAATTTGTTGTACTCTGGAGTGTAGATTTAATTAACAGTACTTGTTAATTCTAGGATTCATTTCTTGATAGTAAACTAGTCATAGTCTTTCGTTATAAATACCCATAGCAATAGTGCCAACATTACTTCTTTTACTATTATGAAGTTTATGATTTCTTAGTGTGTGAAAACTCCTATGCTAGGATGATATAGGTAGTCTTGAGTCTTTGGAAGTACATACAGTGCCAACATCATCACAAGCTTATGATTAACACTGGTTGATAATTTAATGAAGGTCTTTCCAAGGGTTTAGTGGACTATTCAGTTAGGTTTTCCTCTAAATTGTGTGTCTAACACCACATATACTGGAAATTAGTAGGGACTATACATTTTTGGTGTTGTTGTTGGAGATAGTAACACTTTCAAAGATTTTTTTATGTTATTCAAGCTTTCATAGTTTAAAAATTTGCTTTCAGTATTAGGAAAATTAGGTTTATTCCTTCAAATACCAGAATATTCACTAACATTATGTAGGATCTGTTGTTATACAAAGTCATACCTATTATATGTGGAGGTAGAGAGATACTTTGGGAACATTTCTCCCCTCAAAGCAAAAATCTAGAGTAGATATTGGTGATCCTAGTGATCACAGTGAGTGTATTCCTGGTGAAGAACTTTCCCTTTCACCAACATCTACTGAAAACACAGAGGAGACCTTCCAAACCATGATTGATGCAGCAGTGGATGATCCACTAGAACATGTAACTTTTGAATTTCCAATTTCCCACCAAGAAATGACCACTGTCCTGAAGAATATACCTCCTTCAGTGTTGCTTGTCTTCTACGGTTTGGAAAATGAGGATCCAAACACATTTTTGTTTGAGTTTGATGTCCTATGTAGGAGCTATGACTACACAACTAATGCCCATAGGCTCAAACTATTTCCTACAAATTTGAAGGATTCTTACATGAGATGGTTAATGGGACCGGGTAGAGATGTTGTTCTAGATTGGAATGCTATGGAAACAAAGTTCCTAGAAAAATACCAGGACTATTGTAGAGGAGTTAATAGAAGAAGGGATTACATTTTTAGAATGACTCAAAAAGAGGATGAACCATTGGAGGATTATGTAGAAAGGTTACACTTCTTCTTGAAGAACTCATAGAATAAACTCTTAGAAGAATCCCTGAAGCTAGTATTTTTGAGAAGAGTTAATGATCATTGAATGGATACCCTTAACATTATTGTGTGAGGGAATGTGTCTTAATTATCCTTTGAAGAAATCTACAAGGTTTGTAGAAATTACTCAAGGACCTTTACCAAAAGGACAAGGGGGTACAAAGAATCTTCCATTGGCAAGGAATCCAATGGAGTTTCTAGAGTAGAATTGAGTAACCTATTTTCCAACATGAAAGAAGATATTATAAGTCATCTGGCTACTCAACTGGACACTCTAGATATGAAGAAAAAGCAAGAAGAGGCTGAGGAAATAATTATTGAATACTTTCCCAATTGTAGACAAAGAAAAGCTAATTGGAAGTGTAAAAGGGTGGTAATTATTACAGAAGACAAACCAGAGAAACTAGATTTTCAACCACTAGATAATGAAGATGGATAGTTGTTCTACATTGCACAAAGAAGGCCATGGCAACCAAGACAAAGTATGCCACAAGACCATTCAAATTTCAATACACCATTTATAGTTGGTAATTGGAATTTCTCTAGTTGGAACCCCCAACCTTGGTAAAATACCCAAAACCAATGGAAAAACCCTTAGGAATGACAAAACCCTCAGCAAAACTAGAACTACTAGCAACCAAATGTACGGCCACAATAAAAATTTCAAGGATCTAATTACAACCCCCAATGGATAATACAATAAAACCAATGGCAGCCATAATGGAAAAAGGGCCAATAGTGTCAAAACCAAAATATAAATTACCAACAACCTTTGTGGCCTTCACAACCACAATAGTAGGCCATCATCCCCAATCCATCAAACCCAACATCTCAACCACCAAGAGAACCACAACTACTTGCCTAACCTACACCTAACCCCAATAACAAGACTATTCAACAGGCCTACACTAACAAGGCTATTGAATACCCTACTTATGGGGTAGAGGTGAGTGATGTTCACCTCAGGTTAGGGAAAACACTGGCTAGGACTTCATCTCCTCATATCACCGAAATGGTGGATGAGGAACCCGCAGCAAAAGCTTTAGACAATTAATCTCTGAAGCTTGAGTCAAATCAAGTAAACTAGACTATTTCAATTCTAGAGCCTCAATTCCCTAAGTGTTTAGCTATACCAAGACATCAAAACCAAGATGAGACAGACCTATTGGGTCAACTAAAAGATGTGAATATCAAAATTCCCCTCATTCAAGCCATCAAGGAAATTCCAATTTACACCAAGATAATAAGAGACCTTTATTTTAAAAGCCAAGGAGAAAGAGGAAGGACCCCCAAACAATACATGTCCTAGGGAAACTTTCTAACATTATTCTAGGGAATATAACTATCCCTAAATATACAGACCTTGGAAGTCTACTAGTGGATGTTAAGATAAATGGAACCTTTATCAAAAATACCTTGATTGATTTAGGGGCAGCCATTAATGTCATGACTAAGGAGACAATGCAGCTACTACAACTAGTAAACCTTAGACCTACACCCACTATTTTACAGTTGGAAGATAGTTCAATAGTGAAACATGAGGGGATCATTGAGGACATAGTCATAGCAATATATTCATGGTAGTATCTTGTAGATTTCATAGTCTTGTAGCCAAAGGAAAACCTTGCAAGATATCCACTTATTTTAGGCAAACCATGGCTAGCAATAGCTGATGCATTTATAGGTTGTAGGTTTGGGAACATGATAATATCAAATGGCATTGTGACTAAGAAATTGGTCCTCTATCCACTAGCCCAACCTCATGCAGATCTAGAGAAAACTATATAGCCTACCCTAGATGAAGAAGACCATTATTCCCTGTAAAATCTCATGATTATTGAATGCAACCCTCTATTGACAAATCAAGATGAGGATTATTTGATTGACCACATCATACATAATAACTACGATAGGGACCCACAACAACAAGACTATCTTTCATGTCTGTAGGATCCACTGCAAAATATTATACCTGCAAATTCATCAGAAGAAGTATCCCAACTTTTCCATTATTTATTGCCACAACAATGTGTCCCAAACATTAGTGGAATTGAACTAAATCATTTGTACAATCAACATCCAAGACACTAGAAATCATGCCAGGTAAAATGTTGAACATTAACAATGGATTTTAACTAATGAACAAAATTCTCTAAACACTATGTTGTAGGCATACACAACAACCTTTGCATGGGACTACCATGACATGAAGGGGATTGATCCAAACCTGTACATGCATATTATCTATACATGCATATTATCTACATAAATGATGGTTTTAAACCAATTAGGCAACTACAGAGAAGGATGAATCCTACCTTAAGAGAAATATTTGAAATTGAGCTACACAAATTACTTGATGCAGGCTTCATTTACCTTATTTTTGATAGTCAATGGGTGTCACCTCTAGTTATTGTCCACAAGAAAGGAAGAAAATGGAGGGTATGTGTGGACTATAGAGAGCTAAAAACAACCACTAGAAAGGATCACTTTCCACTACCTTTCATTGACCAAGTGCTTGATTCCCTGGTAGGTAAAAAGTACTCCTTTCTAGATGGATTTAGTGGTTATAACCAAATAAAGATAGCTCCAGAGGACCAGGATAAAACCTCATTTATATTCCCTTGGGGCACATATTCCTATTCTATTATTCCCTTTGAACTATGTAATTCCCCAACCACTTTCCAAAGGGCAGTGCTAAGTATTTTCTTAGATTATGTTTATCACTCCATGGAAATCTACATGGATGACTTCACCACCTATGGAGAAACATATGAAGAAACACTCACTAATTTAGAGAAGGTTTTGAAAAGGTGTCAAGAACATAATCTATCCTTGAGTCATGAGAAATGCTTGATTATGATGACCCAAGGGATTGTTCTAGGAAATTTTATATCAAGTCAAGGAATTCAAGTGGATCACAATAAAATTGAGATAATTCCCACACTCCCTGTATCGCATAAACAAAGAGATGTAAGGATTTTTCTAGGACATGCAGGCTACTATAAAAGATTCATTCAAGACTTTAGCATAATTTCAACACCTTTATTTTTTCTACTCACAAAGGATATAGAATTTGAATGGACCACAAAATATCAGTACTCTTTTCAAGCATTTAAGACAACCTAACAAAAGCACATGTCTTGAGAGGAACAAGCTGGACATTGCCTTTTTATATACACATTGATGCTTTTGACTATGCCATAGGAGAAATATTGGGACAAAAGTAAGGTAATTAGGAGCAGGCTATTTATTACATTAGCAATAACTTACAAGGAGCAATAACTCAACTATATAGTTACAAAAAAAGAGATGTTGGCAGTTGTCTATGCAATCAACAAGTTTAGGCACTATATCACAAGGTATCCAATCTTTATCCACACTGATCATATTATAATTAAATATTTAATGAATAAACATGTGGTTGGAGGTAGAATAGTTAGATGGTTTCTCTTACTACAATAATTTGATATAACCATAGTGGATAAGCTTGGGAAGGCTAATGTGGTGGCGGATTTCCTATCAAGATTACCAACATAGCTAGAAGAAGGTGTTGTGGATGATTCTTTTCTAGATGAGAATTTGTTTTCTCTGTTGAGAAATTATGTCTCAACTTCCAGCTTGAAGTCCTCGTTTTCATGCCTTGCTGATTTTGTGTTGTTTGCAAAGTTCTGGCGGAGGCGAAACTAGGATGGAACTTGGCATTGTTTGGTTTGCCTAAGTTCCGGGTCTCTGGCGGATGCGGAACTGGGATGGAACTTGGCATTGTTCTGTTTGCCTAAGTTTCGGGTTTTGATTCTCGTTCCTGCTCCAATTCCACTTCCTATCGTTTGTTGATTCTTGCTTCGCAGGTTCTGGCGGAGGCAAAACTAGTTTTGGAATTTGGCAATGTCCGTTTGCCATGTTCTTGTTTCGGTTTCTGTTCTGACTGTGGGTCCGACTCCTGCTTTTGTGATCTGGTTCTTCTGGATTTTTGGATTCTCCTCGGGGTGTTTTCCTTCACCTTGTCCTGGTTCTGGATTGTTGTTTCTTGCAGTTGGCAGAGGTGGAACCAGAACCGGATTGGTTCCTAATCTTGGACTTTTTGGTGAAGTCTTGTTTTCTGTTCCTGTTCCGACTCCGACTCTGACTCCGATCTTTTGTGTTCCCATCTTGGTTTGACCCCGGGTTGACTTTACCCGATCAGAACTGTTTCTGATGAGTTCCCCTTTGCTGTGGGCGGACGCGGAACCGAAATGGTTCCTGAACCTAAAATTTTGGTAGAGTCCTGTTTCGACTCCTGTTCCGACTTCGACTCCGACAGTGTTAGAAATGACTTGAAGTCTTGGTCGCGCTCGATGTCTGTTTGACCGTTTTAGTTGCTCTGTCAGCTGCGATTGCTAATGGGTCTTGGACGCGTGGCACCTGGTTGAATAGTGATTGGATGGATACCAAGATAGTTATTGTGGCAGTTGCATTTGTCAACGAAGGGTGGCGAGCTCAACCGTTTGGAGTAATGGCTTTGAATGCAAAGTCGGCTCGTTGCAGGAAATCTATTAGATCCGACTAGTTGCGTGATTTGAGGATGGACTTCATTGCTCTTTTGAGTCGGTTACATATGGATGAGAGATGTGTTATTTCTCATAAGTTAGACAAGTCAAGAGTTGAGTCGTAAGTTGCAAAGCAAGTTTGAAGTTGCGGGCTGAAGAACAGAAGGACGTGAGTTCTTGAGGAGGGTTTTGAACTATATGTTGTAAAAACATTGTAACAGTGAATCTGAAACTCTCTAGGTGATTGTGAGTTGAACAAAGAAGTCTGGATATTGTATGTAATCAATTCATTACTGTAATACAATAGATTTGACTTTGTGTGGTGGGTTTTTTACCTAAAAGGGTTTTCCCACATAAATACTGTGTCATCTTTGTTTGCTTATCTTTCTGGTTTCTCATTGCCATGGTTGTATGCATCTCTATAAGTTTTTGAAACTATTAGTTTTTCGTTTTTGCCTCTCTCCCCTAAAGTAAAGGTGTTAAGGGAATGTATTCCGCACTATTGGGTCAGTAGATCCGCATTCTTTTCCCTTCAAAGTGGTATCAGAGCTTGGCCAGTTCGTGTTATCCTTGTTAGGGCGAATTAGTTTTTTGCACTAATATTGTTTTAGTGGGAGACTTGCATTGTTAAACGTGTTTCTGTTGTGAGATGGTGAGTACATCTGGTAGAATAGATATTGAGAAGTTTAATGGCACCAACTTTGAGTTATGGAAACTCAAGATAGAAGACTTGCTTGTGGATAGAGACCTCTAGATTGCAGTGTCTGGAACTAAGCCACAAACTATGACCCAAGAAGCTTGGGATCTTGCTGATAGACAAGAAAGAGGATTGATAAGACTGAGTCTAGCCGATTCAATGCTCTTGAATGTTCATGAGGAAACGTCTGCAACTTCTTTATGGAAGAAACTTGGTGATATTTATCAAGGAAAGTCCCTAGTAAATAAGTTGTTCCTGAGGAAGAAGTTGTACTCCTTGAAGATGGACGAAGGTGCATCTGTTGCAGACCATCTGAACTCATTCAATATGAGTGTTACTCAGCTGGCATTTGTAGGTGTAAAAATTGAGGAGGAGGATTGTTGCATGCTCCTGTTGTGTTCATTACCTGACAGTTGGGATCATCTTGTGATGGCTATTGGAAGCACAACCACTGCTTTCAAAACTGATGATGCGGTTGCTTCGCTTCTGTCTGAAGAAATGTGAAGGAAATATTCTGAGATGGCCAAAGATTCTCTTTCTGTTCGAGGTAGAACAAAGGAGAAAGGCAAGAAGAAAGACAACAAGTCAAAATCCAAGTCTAAAGGGAGACCAAAGTCTCCTGATAAAAAGTTCAAGGTAAAGTGCTGGAACTGTGGGCAACCGGGTCATATTAGGAAGGACTGCAAGGAGAAGAAGAAGAAGAATGCTTCTGACAATGAATCTTCTCAAAGTGATGCAGATGCCTTCATTGCAGCAGCCTTGACAACTCAGGCATCAGATGATGTTTGGTTAGTTGATTCAGGTGCCTCTTTTCACATGACATCCAATAGAGATTGGTTCTCAAAGTATGAGAAGTATGATGGTGGAAAGGTATACTTGGCAAGTGATTCAATGCTGGAGATTGTTGGCAGAGGAAGGGTCAGAATTCAGTTTCCTGATGGGAGAGTCAAAGGAATTGGTGGTGTTCTTCACATCCCAAGTTTGGCTCGAAATCTTCTTTCTGTTAGTAAGTTAAATGATGCTGGTGTAGAAGTTTATTTTTCTAGTAAGGGATGTAAAATGGCTAGAGGTGCAATGGTGTTAGCTAAGGGTGTTCGTACTGGCACTTTGTACAAGCTAGATGCGCTACCTGTTCTTTGTAACAGTGCCTTTGTAAAGTCATGTAATTATGCACCTATAGAGAAAGATGAAGACTCTTCACTATATGCAAATGCTTTGGAGGTAAAACTCCCAACAGAGAAGACTATGTTATGGCATCATAGACTTGGTCACATAGGTGAGAAAGGTTTAAAAACCTTGTAGAAGGGCTTGATGATTGTAACCTTGAGTTCGATTTCTGTGAACATTGTATCTATGGAAAGCAACACCGTGTTTCTTTCTCCTCCAATCCTCACAAATCTTCTGGTATACTGGATTATGTTCATTCTGATGTGTTTGGTCCAGTTAATGTTCCTTCATTATCAAAGTCTAGATATTATGTTTCTTTTATTGATGACTATTCAAGAAGGGCATTTGTATACTTTCTTAAAAGTAAATCAGAAGTGTTCAGTCGGTTTAAAGAGTTCAAATCTTTGGTTGAAAATCAGACTGGAAGGAAAATAAAGTGTTTAAGGACAGACAATGGAGGTGAGTTTTGTTCTGCATATTTTGAAAGGTACTGCACTGATCATGGAATTAAAAGGCATAAGACAACCCCCTACACTCCACAGCAAAATGGAGTTGCTGAAAGGTTGAACAGGACACTGATGGAAAATGCAAGGAGTATGCTAAGTGGTGCTGGTCTAGAGTAGAAGTTCTAGGATGAGGTTGTTGCTACAGCATGTTATTTAATTAATAAATCTCCTTGTTCAGCGCTTGTTGATAAGACACCTTTGGAAGCATGGTCAGGTAAGAAACCCTCATTAAGGCATGTTCGGATACTTAGCTGTGAAGCATATGTTCATGTGCCAAATGAAAAGAGATCTAAATTGGATAACAAGTCTATGAAATGTATTCTCATCGACTATGGAGTTGGTGTGAAAGGATACAAGCTTTGGAACCCTGTTACTGAGAAAGTTTTGTATAGCAGAAGCGTGATATTTCTTGAGCTGAAACCTTTAGTAAGTGATCAACAGCTTGAGACAAATCAGAGTGACAAGAAGAAGGATGCAGTTGAGATTCCCCAAACTCTAGAAAGGGAAGAGTTGCATGGTGTACCTGAGATTGAGGAGAGCTCTAGCAGCTCTGGAAGTTTTGATGATGAAGAACAACCTCAACCTCTAAGGAGATCTACACGAGAAAGAAGGCAACCAGAAAGGTATGGTTTCTCTATGTTAGATTCAAATTGTGCTTATTCCTTAATTACCAGCATTGATGAGCCTAGGACTGTGAAAGAAGCAATCAGCATGGCTGATTCAATGTCTTGGCTGGAAGCCATGAATGAGGAGATGGATTCCTTGAAAAAGAATGATACCTGGAAGTTGGTACCACTGCCTAAAGGGCAAAAGCCTGTTGGCTGCAAGTGGATATTCAAAAGGAAGACAGGCCTTGATGGCAGTGTGGAGAAGTATAAGGCACGACTGGTTGCAAAGGGTTGTTCCCAAGTTGAGAGAATTGATTATGGAGAGATCTTTTCCCCTATAGCAAAGCTGACATCCATCAAATTTTTGTTGTCATTGGCAGCTGTGTATGACTATGAAATTGAGCAAATGCATGTGAAGACATCATTTCTCCATGGTGAGCTGAAAGAAGAAATCTCCATGTCCCAGCCTGAGCATTTTGTTGAAAAAGGTAAACAAAATCTGGTTTGCAAGTTAAATAAATCTCTCTATGGTCTAAAGCAATATCCTAGAATGTGGTACCAAAAATTTGACACATTTGTGTTGTCAATTGGGTTTGTTAGATCAAAATCTGATCATTGCATTTATTATAAATGTGAGAATGATCATGTGCTTGTTATTACTCTGTATGTGGATGACATGTTATTCATTGGTAATAGCAAGACAATGATTTCTGACCTTAAAACTCATTTGTTTGCTAAGTTTGAAATGAAAGATCTTGGAGCAGCAAGGTACATTCTTGGAATGGAGATAACCAGGGATAGAACAAGTAGAAAGCTTTGGCTCAGTCAAAGTAAGTATGTGAAAACCGTTCTAGAGAGGTTTAGCATGAATGATTGCAAGCAGCTAGTTGTTCCAATCATGCAAGGATTGAAACTATCTGCTGAAAACTGTCCAAAGTCTGCTACTGAGATGGAGGACATGACCAGTGTGTCTTATGCAAGTGCAGTAGGCAGTTTAATGTATGCTATGGTTTGCACAAGACCAGACATTGCCCAAGCAGTGGGAGTTCTAAGTCGTTTGATGGCAAATCTAGGGAGATCACATTGGGATGTTGTAAAGAGAGTGTTCGGGTATTTGAAGGGTACTTTAGATTATGCTTTGTGTTACCATGGCAATATGGTTGCATCACAAAGGGCTCTTTGCATTTAGGGATATGTTGACTCTGATTGGGTAGGGGACATTGAAAGCAGAAGATCCACCAGTGGATACACTTTCATGCTTAATGGTGGAGCAATCAGTTGGATGAGCAAGCGACAAGCTATAGTTGTTTTATCCACGACAGAGGTAGAGTACATGGCAGCAACTCATGCTTGCAAGGAGGTAGTGTGGCTGAGGCATTTGTGTTCAGACATTGGATTTAATGCTGAGCAGATTTCAATCTGCTGTGACAGTCAAAGTGCCATTTGTTTGGCAAAGAATCCGACCTTCCATGCCAAGACCAAGCACATAGATGTGCAATATCACTTCGTGAAGGATATAGTTGAAGATGGCAAGGTCAGTATGGATAAGGTTGACACCTTGAAGAATGTTGCAGATGCCTTGACAAAGCCGGTTAGCACAAACAAGTTCAGATGGTGCACATAATCGATGGGCCTTGGGGCCTATGATAGACAGTAAAGTTTGATGTTTTGAGGAAGTTGGAAGTGTTCACCAAGTGGGAGATTGTTGAAAAATTATGTCTCAACTTCTAGCTTGAAGTCCTCGTTTTCATGCCTTGCTGATTTTGTGTTGTTTGCAAAGTTCTGGCGGAGGCGAAACCAGGATGGAACTTGGCATTGTTTGGTTTTCCTAAGTTCTGGGTCTCTGGCGGAGGCGGAACCGGGATGGAACTTGGCATTGTTCTGTTTTCCTAAGTTCCGGGTTTCGGTTCTCCTTCCTGCTCCAACTCCGCTTCCTACCGTCTATTGAT
The DNA here is from genome assembly GCA_007115665.2 of Sequoiadendron giganteum. Taxonomy (NCBI): domain Eukaryota; kingdom Viridiplantae; phylum Streptophyta; class Pinopsida; order Cupressales; family Cupressaceae; genus Sequoiadendron; species Sequoiadendron giganteum. The sequence goes on from CM021102.1 coordinate 821,708,736, forward strand.
TCTCGCTTTGCAAGTTCTAGCGAAGGCGGAACCAATTTTGGAATTTGGCAATGTCTGTTTGCCATGTTCCTGTTTCAGTTTCTATTCTGACTCCGGGTCCGACTACTGCTTTTGTGATCTGGTTCTTCTAGATGTTTGGATTCTCCTCGGGGTGTTTTCCTTCGCCTTGTCCTGGTTCTGGATTGTTGTTTCTTGCAGTTGGCGGAGGCGGAACCGGAACCAAATTGGTTCCTGATCTTGGACTTTTTGGTGAAGTCTTATTTTTTGTTCCTATTCTGACTTCGACTTCGACTCCGGTCTTTTGTGTTCCCATCTTGGTTTGACCCCGGGTTGACTTTACCCAGTCATAACTATTTCCGATGAGGTCCCCTTTGCCGTGGGCGGACGGGGAACCGAAATGGTTCCTGAACCTAAAATTTCGGTGGAGTCCTGTTTTGACTCCTATTCCGACTCCAACTTTGACAGTGTTAGAAATGATTTGAAGTCTTGGTCGCGCCTGATGTCTGTTTGACCATTTTGGTTGCTCTGTCAGCTGCGATTGTTGATGGGTCTTGGACGCGTGGCACCTGGTTGAATAGTGATTGGACAGATACCAAGATAGTTATTGTGGCAGTTGCATTTGTCAACGAAGGGTGGCGAGCTCAACCGTTTTGAGTAATGGCTTTGAATGCAAAGTCGACTCGTTGCAGGAAATCTGTCAGATCTGACCAGTTGCGTGATTTGAGGATGGACTTCATTGCTCTTCTAGTCGGTTACATATGGATGAGAGATGTGTTATTTCTCATAAGTTAGACAAGTCAAGAGTTGAGTCGTAAGTTGCAGAGCAAGTTTGAAGTTGTGGGCTGAAGAACAGAAGGACGTGAGTTCTTGAGGAGGGTTTTGAACTGTATGTTGTAAAAACATTGTAACAGTGAATCTGAAACTCTCTAGATGATTGTGAGCTGAACAAAGAAGTTTGGATATTGTATGTAATCGATTCATTACTGTAATACAATAGATTTGACTTTGTGTGGTGGGTTTTTTACCTGAAAGGGTTTTCCCACGTAAATATTGTGTCATCTTTGTTTGCTTATCTTTCTAGTTTCTCATTGCCATGGTTATATGCATCTCTATAAGGTTTTGAAACTGTTAGTTTTTCGTTTTTGCTTCTCTCCCCTAAAGTAAAGGTGTTAAGGGAATGTATTCCGCACTGTTGGGTCAGTAGATCCGCATTCTTTTCCCTTCATTCTCTCAATATACAGACACCTTGGTTTGTTGACATTACAAATTACTTATTATTAATACAAATACCATCACACTTCTCTCCTAGAGAAAAGAGATAGCTAGTGCACAAAAGCTTTCCATATTCTTAGGTAGTTGGTTATCTATTCTATATAGGTCTAGATAATATAATGAGGAGATGCATAAAAGAGGATGAGGTCTTTGACATCCTAAAATATTGCCATGATGAACCCTATGTGGTCAATTTGCAGCCAAAAGGACTGCACTCAAGGTCCTGACAACTGGCTACTATTTGTAAGGAAGCTAAGGTAGCGAAACAACTTCGTACTCTAATCTTGAGAGGAGGATAATGCAAATTTTTTATAGATCTTTAATAGTTATGAAAACTTAAACATAAATAAAAATAAATATTATGCATACCACAACTTAGTGATTTATGCAATGAAAACCTTTCAAGAGAAAAACCCCACACTCCAAAAGCCACCCAATATATTATTTAGAAATCACAAAGATTACAATATACTTGCAGAGCAAGCTTCTCACATGATTATCACCAACCAAAGATCTAGAGGCAACACAACCGCTATTAGAAACTTATAATACATCACAATACACAACCATAATACAATTCCCTCATAAAATAGGGTTTCCTTCTAGGGAAATTCAAGTAGTAAAATATCGATCATCAGATCTAAGACCTAATGATGAATAGTCTAGATTTACAATAATAAAATATAAATAAAATTTTCCTTTCAGGGGTGTTGCCCCTAGTCGGGGGGGATAATCCCCCCAGACCCCTCATGGGAGAAAACCCTCTTGCACCCCCCGTCGTTGACACATCAACAATACATTATGTATCAATAGTATTGTATGTAATTGCAAAGTTGAGACACATTTTCCCAATAAATCTCCCACTTGTCGAACACCTTGTAAAACAAATGGGAGGGTGTATAAATATCAACTTTAAATTGCTAGGGGCCGAAAGGGCCATAGTATTTGAACACCGTTTGAACTTCTTTGTGCTCACATGCTTAATTACAAAATCAACAAAATTCATCAAATTCTCTATCTTAACCAGCTTCACCCTACCATCTTTGACCATATCTCTACCAAAATGATATTGTACATCAATGTGCTTAGTCCTGGCATGAAATTTTGAGTTCTTAGTTAGACATATCACACTCTGATTATCACAATAATTTGTCACTGCACCTTGTTTTATTCCATATCTAAACATAGTCTCTTAAGCCAAATGGATTCTTTATAAGCATGAGTAGTTGCCATATACTTAGCTTCAGTAGTGGAAAAAGCAACCATAGCCTATCGCTTACTCATCCAACTAATTGGACCACCAAATAAAGTAAACACGTAAGCACTGGTAGATCATTTGCTATTAACATCACCTACGTAGTCTGAATCCACATAACCATGAATATCAAGGGAAATCTCATCTTCAGTCATATTACTATGATAACATAAGGAACAATTTGAGGTACCACACAAATATCTAAAGACTCTTTTAACTGCATCCCAATGAACTCTACCAGGATTAGACATATATTTGGAAAGAACTCCCACTGCTTGGGAAATGTCTAGTATAGTACAAACAATAGCATACACCAAACTTCCAACTGCACTCTGGTAAGGTAATCTACTCATGTCTTCCATCTTTGATGGGGATGTTGGACAATCTGAAATAGATAACTTTGTTCTAGCTGAAACAAGAACACACAATGGTCTACAATCATGCATATCAAACCTTTGAAAATTTGAATTGACATACTTACTTTGGCCAATCCATAGCTTTTTCTTCACTCTATCTCTTTAATTTCCATCCTAGTTGCATCAAGGTCTTTCATTTCAAATTTAGCAAGAAGTTGAGATTTCAATTCTGAAATCATACCTTTCCCTTTACCAATAAATAACATATAATGTAATAAACAATAAATTATCACCATCAATTTTATAATAAATACAATGAGTTGATTTAGAACACTCAAATCCCAAACTCAACACATATGTATCAAATTTCTAGTACCACATCCTAGGACTTTATTTTAGGCCATACAAAGATTTCTTCAATTTGCAAACCAATTTACTTTTACCTTTCACCACATAGTGCTCTAGCTATGTCATATAAATATCCCCCTCCAAGTCACCATGAAGGAAAGCAGTTTTCACATCCATTTTCTCAACCTCTAAATCATAAGAAACATCAATAGACAGAAAAAAATAATGGATGTCATTTTAGCAATAGGAGAAAATATCTCACCATATTTAAAACCCTCAACTTGAGAGTAAACTTTTACAACCAACCTTTCTTTGTATTTCTCAATACTTCCACCTAAACCAATATTTTTCTTGAACCCCCATTTTCAACCAATAGGTTTTTGTCCTTCAGGCAACGGTTCAAGATCCCATGTATCATTATTTTTCAAAGCTGTCATTTCTTCATCCATAGCAAGCTTCTAGGGTTTGCATCATTCATACCTAATGCCTCTTTTATTGATCTAGGTTCATCCATGTTAGTATTTATAATGGTGTGAATTTGCACCCCTTTCAAATTCCCCATTTACACCCCTTACCTTAGAAAAATCAAACCCGATGATGCTATTCCACGTCCTTTGTCTGCTCTCCATCCATTTGGTGGTTGTCTATAGTGTCGGTGGGGGGATTTTTGTCAGGGACACGAGCACAGTACACCAATGTATGCACGATGCACTATCGTCCTGACAAGATTCTCGCCTCTAGAATTTGTAGAGGCATTAGATTTCTCCATTAGTGACGAAGCGTAACACATCTACCCCTTTGACTGGCCTTGAATGGCTCCTTTGGCCTCCTTTTCATTTTCAAAACACTATCTCATTCATTCAATTCATCTTCTTCAATCTCATTTTATCTTCTACACATTCATTCGATCTTCTTCACAATTATTCACACCTCACTTGATTGACAACATCTTTTACCACCACTGGAGCTGCAACTTGGTGTCTTATGAGACTGTTTTCTTCATTGTTGTGGCAATGTCAACTCTGCCAAGCTTGTGAGATCACTCATTCTCTCATTTTCCTTGAGTGCATGTGATTGAAGGTGATATCTTTCTCTCTCTCACTTTACTTAGCATCGTTGTTTTTTTTACGTAGCATATTGCTGTTATAATTGCTTGGTGTTCTTCATTTTAGTGCTTTCTTCATCATATTTCTCCTATTATGCTATATTGGTTGTCCATGGAGGTGGGAACACCAATGTGGGGGACTGACTATGACAGTCCTCTTAAAACAACCCTAACATTTTTACTCTTTGATGTGTGTAGTTTCATGTTGAAGTGAAGAACTTGAGATAATCAAAACAAAGGTTTAAAAATCATGCAAAATAAAGGCTATGATGGGCACAACGAACTTGGCTTGGATAAAAGTGGGATGACATAACCCGTGTTAGTCTCTAAACGACCAAAACGCTTGGGGGTAGGGTTTAAACCCATTAGGATTGGCACTCCTAGTACCAAGGTACTTTCAACCGAGGAAGATAGCACTTCTAAGAATATTGAGACATCTAAGATGCCCAAAACCCCTAAACCCTTTGAGACACCTGACAATGACTATATCAAAATCAACTCTAATGACTATGAATGGGACTCCCTTGTCTCTAATGGATATGACATGGTTGAAATGCTTGTTGAGCTTGACCTCTCAGATACCATGACCTGAGAGCCTGACGGTACTTCTATCTTTACCTTGTCCACTTTAAACCTTGAAACTTTTGATGATGGAATTCCCTTAGTCTACCCCAATTGATCAATTGGGACCAACAAGGATCACCCATCTTAGACATATTTGAGAACGATGAAGCTATCGCTAAGTTCATGGGGTTGCACGAAGGAATTCCTAGTGGAGATCACAAAGCGAGGTTCACCATTGATTTGGATCACACAACATACTTTGGGGAGTCTATCCACCCCTCCAATCTCAAAAATAAGAATGACAATAAAAAATGATGGGTCTCTAGGTGAAAACCGCAAGGTGTGTTTTGACCAAGGAAAAGTAAAAAGAAAGGGCGTATCTGAGGGAGAAAACCTCCTCAAGCCACCCAAGGATGGAGGGTTGGACATTCTCCCCCTTAACCAAGAGAAGTTGCCAATGTTTATAAAACAATCTATGGAAGTCAACAATGGCACAAATGAAACACCTAAGGTCATCCACTTTGCAACATCACTGACAGAGTTAGAGTAGCCCGAGTTCCATACATTCTTTACAAAATGATAGGTTAGCTTCACTTGGTCTTATGCTGACATGCTTGAGCTCGATCCCGAATTGGTATTACACATTTTTCCATTCATTGTTGATGCCATATCTGTTAAACAAAAGCTCAGAAAGATGCACCCGTAAATTTATTTATTAGTTAAGGCTACGCTAAAGAAATTATTGGATGTTAGCTTTATAAGATCTATTGACTACACAAAGTGGATTTCCAACCTTGTGCCAGTGACAA